>JAUZST010014715.1:0-10501 GCA_034779995.1 Parotocinclus haroldoi
TTATATTATATTTCTTTTTTTTTTTCATCAAACTTTTCTAAAGCTGTAAGAAACTGTTTCCAAGGCCTAGATTAAGGACAGAAAATGATGGAAATGACATACAATTACAGCCCAAACAGTTTAGCAAACCCTACCAAACAAACAAACAGCCCTAATGTACCTCACCCTTACACCCCCCTCCCCGGGGACACATTTCACTCATCGCTGATTCCACAGCCATGGTTGGATGCTGGGTGGTCAGGGGGGGACTGCCTCTAACTCGGTGCTCTGCCCTGTGAGACTGTCTGGTTCGTATCCCACATCAGGCGAGGCCAGGATTCACAATATCTCTCACTCAGGACAGATCTCTGCTGCGTTTATGCGCTGTGTTTTTTTTTTATTTTTTATTTTTTATTCATACATCTGCGGTACTCTGTTCTTAGTGCAAATTACGTAACAATGGGTCCTTACATGGTTAATGATGACAGCCAACCGAAAGGAAAACAGAATCGGAATTCTCCAGAGCATTATTATAAAATAAGCTTTGTGTTACTGATTTTGTAGCTGTGGGTTCGTATTCATGTACAAGAGGCGCCGCTGTGATACAGAACCGATAATATGAAACTTATCACTTCATGATCTAATTATTCATTAATTGATGGATTTATCTGAACTTATACAGGGGGCTTTGAGACTCTGGAACACATCGATTCAATGAACAGAATTCCTCACAGGAAACGTTTGCTTGATATTTGTCATTTTTCGGTTCTCGAAGAGCCTTCTGGAATGCATTCCTTATAGGAATGTACCTAGATCCCACAAGCTCAGGGATGAGTCACCCTTTGACGGTTATCCCTACTACTGGACCAACTGCCGACTATTCGTTCGTCCAGCTCTGCTCGGTGTTGAGCTCGCTCTCATGCATCCATTTGCGTGTGTGTGTGTGTGTGTGTGTGTGTGTTTCTTGAAGCGTTTTCCCGTGGCAGCCGTCAGGAGTACAGCTCGACAGACCCGAGCTTCACCATGAGAAGAAAGATGGAGCACCTCCGAGAGGAAATGGAGCAGATCCGGATCTTACGGCAGGTCAGGTTAAAAAGTCAGATAACTGCCCGGGTTAATTCCTCGGGCGCCTTCGATTTCGAAGCAGGAAAGGTCTTTGCTTGTGTGAGTCTTACTGAGGTCATGCAGTCATCGAGGGCGTTGGCCTACATCGCCAGCATTTCAGTTCTTCCCAGAGGTAAGTGATGAGTTTAAGATCATGCCAAAGGCAATAATCCAGTTGTAAGCAATCGCCATTGTCCATTGTCCATTGTTGTGCTTAAAGAGAAAAGGGTTTCGCCCAGTTTCGCTCGTAAGCATGTCATTCTCATGTCAGTGTGCAGGGCATAGGGTACAGGTACATGATTTAAAGAGAATATCCGAAATCCAGTCCAAATCTTCCTGTCATGTACCAAACCCCAGTGAGATTCCCAGCTAAACCTGTTTTCGCTTTGTTCTTCTTAATAGCGCCAAAGAGCGAATGCCCTCTTTTTTTTTCTCTCTCTGCCGTGGATGTTAAACAAACCTGACACCCACTTTCCTCCAGGGACACTTCAGATATAGTCAAAGTGTCAAACCGACCTGGCAGCAGCATCAGTCCTCAGCCACTCGTACAAGGGGGGGGGGGGGAAACCCCGCCGATCAATCCCTCTCTTCCACTTTGGACCATGGTTGTCGCTTTGCTTGCAAATTTGGCGTACGTGCCAAGTCAGAGTCACACAACAGCGCGGGTGCACCCGAGACATCGCAGTCGGGGAGCATGGGAGCTCAATCCGTTGGGTGAACCTTTTGGGGGGACGAAAGGCTGCTGGAGGGTGAAGTGTCGTCCCACAAGACACTTATTTAGCCAGTAAAAATGAGAAACGGGGTCATTTTGTTGATTGCTAGGGCCAGTGGACAACGGGGCAGCCACATGGGAGACCGTTTAGCTCAAATCAGATCACAGTGCAGGTTAAACGTCCGGGCGTCCAACGCCTTTGAGGTCCGAGGCCTTGGGAATAATGACAGGAAATGAAGATCGGTCTTGTATACATGTAACTCGCGTCTGAGTGACAGAAATCTAGTAATAGCGAACCCTTGCGTCGCCTGATGACAGAGCAGAGAATTGCAGGCTCGGAGAAAGGCAGACGAATAACCCAATAACGTTGCTTTCGTTCGCTCTTCTGACAAGTGCGTCAAATGTTCTAAACGACACCGAGACGAGAACGAGGCCATGTGCACTATGTGCAAAGTGCCCAAAATACTGAGCGACTATGGTCCGGTCAAGATCCCGTTTCACAGAGCCTAATATTAGGATATAACCACCCAACACTACCCTTATCCGAGCTCCTGCACCACTGGATTGGATGGGATGGGTCGACCTCCACACATTTCTGTCTTCCATCGATGTGATCCATGAAGCATTTCGGCAGGAGAGCGGAGTCGTTTTGCCATCGCTTTCTCCACCCCTCCCCATTTATCCGGGCTTGGGACCGGCTAGGGTGTTTGCATACACAAGTCGATGGCAATTTAGAGACACCAATTAACCTAACACGCATATGTCTTTGGACTGTGGGAGGAAACCGGAGAACCCGGAGTAAACCCACGCAGACACGGGGAGGACGTGCAGACAGAAAGGACCCAACCCTGGGATCGAACCCGGGACCTTCTTGATTCGAGGCAGCGGTGCCGCCCACCGGGCCACCATGCTGCCCTCCTGCACCCCTACAGGTCCTCTCGTACAGGGTGCCTGTCTGTCCCGAAATTCACATTGTCCACAGATGGGGCCAGATCCTTCAGTGCCATGGCCCGCAAACTACACAACGCGTTGCCATGCACTCCATTTGTACCTGTCCCTCGCGTTCGTCGGCCCGAAACCCAAATTTCCTCGTTTTTTTTCTCTTCTGTAAAGCGACCTCGGTTAGGAGAGAAGCTCTTTTTGAATGGAACACGTCCAACCAATTAGTAAGTATAAATAGAAAGCTATGTGAGGATCAGTCAAGACTCATATTATGTCGCTACAGGGCACAAACGTATCGTGACCTGCTGGCTGGCTAAACTGATGTGCCTCCAGTGGACTAGATGGTTCACTCTATATGTTCTCACACGTCCAGACTTGAGCCTGTTGTCAAACCAAGGTCTATTTTAATACGAGACTTCTTCGGAAATGAGATCAGCATGCTGGTGTGTGTGTGTGTGTGTATGTCTATGTAATAGCGGTTAAAAAACATAAACATACCCAATCACACGGCAGCACAGTCTCAGTACAGGTGTGTGTAGGTGAGGATTATTGCATTTGGCATTTGGTAGATTCTCTGGAAACGCCCCCAAACTTTCGGACCGTCGACCTTTTGCGTCCCGACGCATATTTTCGAGAGGCCCCCCGCGTGGGCAGGGCCCCTAAAGACTGTTCTGGGTGTGCAGAGTCATAAAAACAAAAACAAAAAACAACCATTGATTGTGCAAGACTGTTAGCGTTTTGTGTTTTACGGGTAATGCGCCACACAGAACGTATCACAGCCTTCATGTCGCAGACGGCAAAGTGACGCCCGCCCGTGTTCCGTGTGTTTGCAGAACGTGGAGTCCAGGCTGAAGGTTCTGTTGCCTGACGACGTCGGCGGCGCTTTGATGGACGGCGTCGTTCTGTGCCACCTGGCCAATCATATTCGGCCACGCTCCGTGGCCAGCATTCACGTGCCCTCTCCAGCGGTAGTAAGTCGAGCCCCCGTCCCCATCTGTCCGTCTGCCTGTTGTGCTTCCTCTCGCCTAGTAAGCCGATAACGGCAGGAAGTCCCCTTTGAGCGGAATCCCGCTCCGCACCCGGCCAAGAATCTCCACCGCCACATGTGACAAAAACTTGAAAATGTCAAACGAGATGATCAGCTTCTTCATTTCTCAAGTGTTACGCGCGCTCACTGCTGGGGGGTGAATCGTACTCGGCGCGAACGGCCCTTTAATTGTGCCTTTGTGTCCGCAGCCAAAGCTGAGCATGGCCAAGTGCCGGCGGAACGTGGAGAACTTCCTGGACGCGTGCAAGAAGCTTGGAGTACCGCAGGTAGGCGCGAGTGGCAGCGAACCAGAACGGTACCAGAGAAAACGATACAGGTTTGGCGCTGACCGGACAGGACAGGACATGTTTGGCGCAAAAGGGGGCTAGTAGCGTGTCGTGCCTCGGTGAGGTCTAAAGGTGGGGGCCGCGAGGGAGAGAAGAACCCGGGTGAAAGGCATTTGAGGCGAAGACAGGAGCTCTCCTTTGTAGGGATTCATTCCTGACGTCGGCCGGGCGCCCGCCGCGGTGTACGGACGAGCCCTGTCCGTGACCAAGCCGGGGGACAAATGGGGACAGAAATGTGCCGGAGGGCCATGAGTCACGTTTCGAGTATAATAACGGGAAGGGTAATTCAGTGGAGAGAAAAAAAGAGGAATAATTGAATGAAAGGCTCGTATGAACCTTCCACGGAGCTGTTGGAACACTTTGTTCCAACACTCAATTCCAATTCGAGATGAAGGAGGCGCGGTTCTGAATTGCTTTCCTGGCAAGTCGAAAAACGGCCGAGTGATGTTTTGTCTGTCTGATGTTATGAGCCCTTGAGGTTTCGTGGGTTTGTGCTATTAGCTGCGCCGCAAAAAAAACCAAAGACCAAATAAAAGACAGTAAGACAAAGTAAATCATTTTTTTCCCCCCTACTAAGATTTTATTCCCTAAGAAATAAGATTCCGAGCTTGTTTGAAGAAGAATCGCCTGGTCACCAGTCGAGCTGTTCTGATTCTTCCAAATGAATTTAAGATGTAGGAGAAGATTTTAAGATGTACAAGCTGGGCTTTCTCCTGATTTAAGAACGAATTAGTTGCTATTGGTATGAATCGTTTTATCTTTGCTTCTTCCAAGAAGCATTTTGCACACCTTCATGCGTAGGACGCGGACGGTCTCTAGGGCGCTACCTGAAGCTGCTGGAATAGATGTGGCACATGGGTAGCGCAAACCGTAATCGCGTCCCTCGCGTGTAATCTCAGTAAAGCCGAGGCTTCACCGTCCGTTCAGAAAGCCCGAAAATCTGTTGTGGAAACAGCTACTGGTGCACATAAAAATACGAACAGTGTTCGCCTCGTCTCCTCACGGACCGGGGACTGTACTCAGGGTTCCTGTGCGCTAAAAAGCAGCTACCGTAAAGAATTACCTTAAAAAAGTCCCTATACACAACATCCTAAGAACTACAATTGCTCCCAGTGCCTGCAGCGCCAATAGCCGAATAAGGAACCTTTTGAGTGTGGAACGCTTTGACAGTTCCTAATACTGTGCCTTTTCTAGCAACAGGAACTGGGGATGATTGTAATTCTGTGTACAGGGACTTTTTTAGATTCTAGGCAGGGTCTTTTCACAGGACATGGGAACCCTGAGTACTGTAAGTATGTTGTGATTGGTCCAGATGCAAGTCCCTTCTTGATGTCATCCGCCCTGTTTGAACGACACCGATAGCCTTCTGAACAACAGACCTCTGTGCTTAAAATGAAAAACAAAAAAAAAACAGAGAAATGGACCAAGAGTGAAGCCCAGGCTTTACCCATTAATGGGTACAAAGCTGCCATGAGTCGTCTAAGAGGAATTCGCAAAGGCTTCCGTCACACAGCGTTCCTGATGTCAGTGCGAATGCGATCCAAATAAGTCCCTGGAACAAATGTAGTTCCTAAGGGAGCTCTGTGGATGCTAGTTCCTTCTGACGTCGTCCCTGGAACTGTTTGGTAGTAAAGCGCCTATAGGTGCCACTACAGGTTCCCATGCACTAAGAAATGTATTATAGGTGATGTAGGAGCTAAAGAAGTCCCTATATATGGCTGTGGTTCTAAGAACTACAGTCATCCCCAGTTCCTCTGATGTGAACACTTGAGAAAGGGTTAAAAAAAAGGTTAAGGTTAAAAAAAAAGAACATTTCAGAAAATGTTCTCCTTCTGGTGAACTTCCAGTTGCTCTGATCACATATGGTCCCCATCTTCTCACCATCTATTAAGTCTGCTGTGATCTTTTTTGGCATGAAGGTGTTCAGTTCAAACCCGTTAAGACTGCGCCTGGTTAGACTGTGTCCGTCCGTAAATTGTCAGCCTTTATCCTTTCGGCTTCAAAAGACTTTAACACCAGGACTGCTTATCTCCAGTCTGCCATCTCCACCCGCTCTCCCCAATGTGTGTGTTTTCTCCCTCAGGACAAGCTCTGCTTGCCGCATCACATCCTGGAGGAGCGCGGTCTGGTCAAGGTCGGCGTCACCGTTCAAGCCCTGCTGGATTTGTCGTCGTCCAGACCGACCCAGACGTCCACCATGTAGCACTCGGGGGGGAGGAAAAAAAAAAAAAAAAACCACAGAAAAAAAACCCAAGAAACGGGGGACAACACGCGCACCTTCCGGCGGCACCTTCCACCCTGCCTTACGTCCTTCACCACTCTGCAAGTCGTTAGCTGTGATTTACCTCTTTATAGCGACGGAAAGGTCTGGAACCTTCTAGCCTTAATCCAAGGTGCTCGTTGAAAGCACACCCTCCTGGTTTCTCGCAGACGCTTGCCATAATTATGTTGCGTTTGGGACGTCCCATTGTCCTCGGGAACTCAGGAAATTTGAACGGTAACGTAACCAGTCGAACCGCGCCGCTTGTTGTCTTTTCTCGAGAAACGTTCCCGGCTTTCTCGACTGCGGTGTGGAAGCCTGGCCAAACAGCGGGCTTGTTACTCGGACACTCTTGAAACCCCTATGGTATTTTTTTTGCGGACACTCCGTGCTCAGGTGCGCCCGAAACCACCAGCCGACCTGGGTGGGGGTGGTGCAGACACAATTGGATGTGTCTGAGGGAGGCAAGGACGGACGAGGGATCGGCCCCCGGATCGAGGCCGAGGCTGAGGATCGGCCTCTTTGAGGCATGCATCGGAGGGGAAAGTTGCCATAGCAACCGGGTGCTGAACGCACAGGTAACAGGTGTGCATCAGCAAGTCCTATTCAAGTCCCGGGGCGTTCTTCTGCCTCTCTCGCTTCATCCGTCCCCCCTGATCACCTGCAGCAAAAACCGACGCCCCCGTCGGCTGACATGGATAAGCGGGCGACGCCCCACTCCTGTATGAAGCCAACTCTTCCTTCCATTCTCTTCAATGGGGAAAAACCACAGCTGATCGCCAAGAAACGGTGGGATTGAGGCACTGACGCGATGATTGCGACGCGTCACGGACCGAACAGATCAGGACTGCTGGCAGAACGTGTACAAATCGCAACAGCACACACCGGATCTGAATTTTTTTTGTTTCATGCCTTTTGGTTTTCGTTTGGAATTTCTGCGTTTCCGCTGGCAACAAGCGAACCGTGTCTGGACTCCCGTGTCTTAAGCTGGGCGGGCGCTAAGAAATCACAGACAGATGACTGAAACGTAGCCGAGTCGTCAATTATACCCAGCTCCCCGACCGTGCCTGGCTAGTGTCTGAGTTGCTAACATTTTATCGCGGCGACAGAAAATCTGTCCGGCATATGTTCCGTAATTGGCTTAGAGCTCCGACATGATGCAGTGCCTACTGAAAATGATCACGACACGTCAAAACGATTCCCTTTGATCATCGGACGCTCTGCAAGCAGTTGAACTTTTCCGGCCGGATTTTTCAACTAATAAGGCATCAAAGCGAACCAGCAATCTGTCAGTTGCATCAGCCTGTACAAATACAGTCTTTCTGATCCTTGTACATTTTATTTAAAAAAAAAAAAAAAAAAACGATACGGAAACCAAAGGGGGGTAAGGGGGTTTATGTAAGAGGGGTTTTTGGGAGGAAGTGGAGCGCTACCATGTTTTGGGCTTTGTCACGGCTGCGTCTCTTAGCAGTTTTCTGCCACGCGGACGTGAACGTGACATACCCAAGACGGGTCTTTATCCGCCGTTAAAACGGACAGGCGTTTAGCCGATTTCAGACAGTAACGCAACAATCGACCACGGATGGAAAGGGGACGTTTAAGGGGTGTAAAGGGAGGAGTTGCGCTTTGTCCAAATTGGGCCAACAACCCTAACTAAAGAAGGACGAGCGGAAACTCTGCAGTCTGGGCGCAAGGCTGGCAGAGGCGAGTCCAAACAGGCCGGTCTCTGATTACTTGGGGGCTCGGTCCCGGGTTCGGTCCCAGGGCGGGGCGGCCCGGGTCCTTTCTGCGTGGAGTCTGCATGTCCTCCCCGTGTCTGCGTGGGTTTACTCCGGGTACTCGGGCTTCCTCCCACAGTCCAACGACATGCGCGTTAGGTTAATTGGTGTCTCTAAAGTGGCCTTGGGTGAATTGATTACTCTAAATCGGCACTGACTTGCGTACGTGTGTGTGTGTGTGTATATATGACTAGTCTTGAGATTAACTTGTGTTACCTTGTGTGTGTGTGTGTGTGTGTGTGTAGCTGAAATGACCACCGATGCCAATAGTGACGTTAAAGAAGAGAAACAAACAAACAAACCTCTGATCACTTTTTTTTTTTTTTTACATAGGTTTTCTTGATAACAGAAGCTTTGATTTCAGGCTGCAAGGCCACAAAAGTGAAAGCCCACACCATTCTTTTCTTTAGGCACTGTGAAATGTCGTTTTAGCGCGGCTACAGCTACAGCTTGTAGGCCCGGCTCGTCTTTCAAATCGTACTGCATTTGATTATTTCGGGTTCTCAGTGACCATGTTCAAGCCTTGCCGTAAGACGCCGGGTTTTAGTGTCAAAATTGCACGTTTATTTGCAGTCCGAGCAAAGAACTACAAAAGCCATCATTCCCACACCACCCGACAGGAAACCCAGCGAACGGAGACAGCCACTCCACGTTGTCCCGCGACCGTTCTGCGATTTTTGCTCACCTCACCTTTCACCTGCCCCCCTACACGCACTTGGTCCGGCAAGTTTGCCAGGTTCTGCCGCGTTGCACCGTTTCACGTGTCTATTTCTGTTTGTGCAAACCCGCGTGATTTTTGCCTAAACCCCACGACTGCCACTGTCAACGTTAGCAATCCGACCGAAATCCCTGATTTACTGTATAGAGATTTGTCCAAACGGACTATTTATTGTATTTATTCTTTTTTGTGTCTTTCTTTTGTTCTTTTTTTTTTTTTTTTTTCATTCAAACCACGTGCCGCCCTGCGTCCAATTGTAAATACTGCCTCACACAGTGGCAGTAAGAAAACCGGATTTAAGTGGGCGGATTGCAAAGTCCAGATCTAGATCTACTCCCTCCCTTTGGAACCAGAATTCATTTTCTGGAGCTTCCTTAGAACCTGGAACGTCCTAAGAAAAACGCTAGGGTTATTACGGTTATTACCTTGGGTTCACCCTGTGTGACTCGCTCGATGAAAACGTACCCCAATAGGAGAACTGTAACGTCTGATCCAAAAGCCCTGCCGTAACAAAAGGTGATTGAGGAGACCAGACGTAGCTTAGAGGTCTGAATGGTTTCTATTTCTAGCTACTCTTTCTCTTCATTATGACTTCAAGGCTGTCTCTACAATACGCAGCCTACGCGCCGTGTTTGATGAGAGCAGAGACAATCAGAAATTCCCCCGTATTATTCCCCCGTAAAATTCCCCCCCCCCAGGTAATCAGATATCATCTCTTCTTTGGCGTTGCATCCAAAAGCCTTTCTCGGGCCGTGTCCTTAAACGCCTTTCACTGGTGCCTGTTAAAGCAGACATGCTTAATGATCGTCGCGCACGTAAACAAATTAAAATATCGCCGCCGTGCCAAATATGAGAATCAGAAACAAAAGGTGGAACCACCTCCAGTGTTTTTACGGCAAAAACCGCAGGAGCTTTCTTGTTAAACCCTTCGAAAGGTCTCTTTAGATCTCATTAGATCAGACGTATTGTTCTAGCAGCCGTACAATAGCCGTCCTGAATCCTGGCTCATTCTCTTCATGATGTTACAACCAGAACGAATCTTCAGAACTGATCGGGAATGGTCTGTGTTGGAAGGGTAGCAGCCCAGAAACCCCTTTTTTTTTTTTTCAGAAGGCGAGCCGGGTGAGGAGGCTGAAACGGGCGACAAAACTCACGACGATTCGTTTTGAAACCGCAACGGTGGCGGGTCAGCGGGGAGAGTTTAAAGGAGGAGCCATTTTCCAAAATGCGAGGGCACGGAGAACGAACAAAACGCGCATCGTACGTCGTCGTTAACTGGGTGAAAACATGCACCGTCATGCTCTTCTGCGCCGAACGCGTCATTCCTGACGCCCTCCTCCCTACTCAAAATCACGTGCGCCATTTTTCAGCTGGCGCCGCCACGGGGTGAGGAATCTGCCTGCCTTGCTGATTCCTCTATGGTTGGCCAAGTATGGATTGTTGTGTACATAGAGGGCACTGGTGCATACACTTCACTTCAGAGATGTGCGCTGCGTGATTGCGTGTGTGTAGCTAGACCTTATTGTTTGTACGATATAAACGACGTTTGCATGCCCGACCCGCCGTTCCTGTATAAACTGTGTAAAAAAAAAAAAAAAAAAAAACAACCACGACTGTATTTGACCGTTTCTTAC
>JAUZST010014716.1:0-10501 GCA_034779995.1 Parotocinclus haroldoi
CCGATCTTATATATCTGAAGTAAAGCCGAGAGGAGAGGCTGGACGAATCAGATCGCTGCTTACAGCTTTACAGTGAATTAAGATTTTACCCATGTAAAAAGAGTACATCTCTGACCTGACCATGAGTCAGTGAGTAATGGGAAAGATGGGCCAGTTCTGAGCTTCTGAGCTCTCAGATTGGAACACCACAAGAAGCTGAAGCTCCAGTTGATGCTCCATGGCAACTATTAGACAGTCTGGTCTGGTCCTACATCAGGATTAGATAAACAGAGCCGAGGTGTACCATAATGATGTTGCTTCTTTGGGTACAAAATGTTTCTGTTTATGAGTTCGGTCCCTAGGGCACCCTGCTTCTCCTGATTAAACTGGGTATGTTTGTTTGAGGATAAGCTGCTCAGTTACACATCAACTCTCCCAGATTACATCTCACCATTCAGATTTTAATAGTACTAGCTTAATAGGCGTAGCATTTCTCGTAGGTAGAAATAAGAAGAAAAACAGGCATAGTTCCAATTTGTCCAATATGAATGCATGAACTAACAAGATTTGGGGCAAAATACAGCAAGTAGATTAATGGCAGGGATTCGCCGAGCCTAAAATTCACTCTGGAAGTGCTTATTATGTACCGAAGTTAACACCAGAAGAGCGTAATATTAATAACACGTTATTATTCACCCACAGCACTCCCACTAACTACACATGCAGTCTATTACAGCGCTTAAGCAAATTAGTTTAGCTTTATTTAGATGTTTACTTGTGTAAGACTCTCATAAGTCTCTTATAAGTTATCCATAATTTCTTTTGACCAGTAGCAAACAAGAAACCTTTCAAGTGTGTATCACATGTTTACTGGCCGTTCATATTACACAGTAATAACATACAGTATTGTGCAAAAGTCTTAGGCCACTATTAGGTTAGATATACCATTATTTTAGCACTGTAATAAGTATTTGGCGTGACATGGCATCTGGGAGCTTCATCGGGTTGCCAAGTTGATCCTTTTGCAGTCTGAAGAAGCTTGATCAGAAATGGTCTTTTTGGAACGGTAGCAGCCCAGCATTTCTTTTGGAAAGGGAAAAAGGTTGAAAAGGCTATGATATGCTAAGGCTCACAAAGATTGGAATTAGAAGAGTATTATAGAGTGACCAAATTCAAATATTGATGTTGATTGACATTGCTATATTTTTGGGTCCAGTTATCGGCAAAATGCTCTGTATGGTCATTACAGCATTGCTAAAACAACAAATGTAAGGGTGGCCTAAGACTTTAGGTGTCCCCCCCCCCCCACATTAAAATTTTAGCATGGCCCAGGCTGCTCTGTCTCAGATCAAGTCAATCGTGGCCTAGTGCACAGGAATTCCCTGGGTGGGTTGCCAGTCTATTACAGGCTCTGCAGGGGTAGCAGTTGAAGCACTGAGGGATGATCCCCTCCCTCAGACATCGCTAATTGTTCCTGCATGACCTAGCTGGATTTCCGCTGCTGGAATTCAAAGTCCATGTGTTGGTGTATGATAGCGCTACACTGCATGTACGTAAAGCCATGAAATAAAGCGTTGTGTTCACTTGCTTGTGCGGTTTCTGTCTGAAAATTATTTGCTTCCTCGTTTAATGAGATGCAGTAGCAGTGATTTGTTTGCTTGTGGGTGTTTGTTTGGTGCCAACCCACTGGCTGCATCTTTCCCAGATTTCATACTGTCCACACGGACATAAGGAAGAAGTAGAGACGTGTTAGTGTGTGTGTGTGTGTGTGTGGAGAATCTGGCTGTCGCTGAGAGAAAGGGATGTGTTCTTTTGTTGAACGTGTTGCTTGGTGATTTATTAAAAGACTAATATGTGTCTCTGTAGCAAAGTGTTATCTGCGCTGATATTTTTGGAGAGCTGTGCCCTCCTGGTAGCTCGCCTTCTCTGCCAGGACACTTAAGGGTTACGGCGCAGATGACTCAGTAGAGAAGTGTGTTTAGCCTAGTCCTCCTTGGCACGTGGTGCTCACAGAAGGCACGACCGAAGCCGTGGGCCAGCGTTTGTGGCTGAAATATGTTTTTTGTGTGTCAGTTAATTTGTACAGTCGCCCTGTAAAATCTCTCAGCATCAGATTTCTCACGCCATGTAAAGGTGAGATTCCTGGCATCTCGAGATAAGCATTAGATTGCCATCAGTGTGACTGGATCAATGAGTCTGCGCTGGTATGGGTGCAACGCGTCAACTGCGAGATGCAGTAGCGAGATAAAAAGCGGGAACTTTGCTCCGGGGCTTGTTGCTCTTACCCACAGGTGCTTTCCGTTTTTAGCGCCGACTGATTAGATCTCATAGAAGGGGTGTCGCGCGGATTATATAACGAGAGCCCTAGTTTGTGATCGTTTCCTTACGCCACCTGCTCTGTCAGAGCTGAGCCTAATGGCCTCCCGATGTGTTTTTAATGGAGACGGATTAACATCCAGTCAGCAGGTACCTCGTGCCGTCTTCGCCAAACCAGCGGGGTTTCTGATGTCATGTTTATTTCAAACAGCAGTTTCAGGCTACCTTCATCGCAGGGGGTCTGGGTAACGGTCCTGCCCAGCCTCGAGGTTCCAGTTCGGGAAACAAAACCTGCACAGCGTGAGGCTTAATGGTCCATGATATAATCAAAACATGCTCCTGCTCCTGTAGTGGAGCCCTGACCTGATTATCTGGGTTGCACAGAGTGCAGTTTGGGACCCAACTAAACCACTGTCTACTTTTAAGGGTAATACATGAATATTTGGCAGCTATAGCTCCTGAAAACCCAGGCTGGGAGTCTTGTTTGAAATGGAGCACAGTTTAGTCTGCTTTAAAAAGCAGTGACCATCAGTTTTAGAAGACTTTGGGATTGTCAATAGGTGGTGCAGTGGAGCAGTGTTTGATCCCCTTCATCTCCCTGTCCCTGTTCTGAGTCTTGGCCCAGCCACGGCCTGTGTTTATTTTTCATATTCTCTCTACAAATTTCACATTTCATCTGGGTACTCTGTTTCCTCCCACTCCCACACCATTACATCAGTTGGCATCTCTAAAATTGTCCCAGTGTAAGTGAGGTTGACAATGTGCCCTGAGATGGAATCCCAGGGGTGATTCTGACCAGATTTGGTGCCACACAGACACATAATTGGCCATTTCTGATTGTGGGGAGACTGTATGGGGGGAACCATGCCCCAGCGCAGGGGTTGGCATCCTGTACAGGGTGCTTCCATCTGTACTGGGTGAGCACAAGGCTCTAGGTCAAGCGTGGATTAAACTGGGGAAAATACCTGCCAGCTTTTGGAGCAAATCTGGTCCTCCAATGCACACTACAACACAAAGCAAATTGATCTGGCCCTAGGATTACAAAATGTGGCCAAAGCTGCTGTTTGAATATAAAAGCCAAAAGGGAGGAGAATTATGGCAGTATTAGCGTAAACAAGGGAAGACAAAAGCACACATGGACATACAGTGCCACACAGAACCTGAAAATGTTCATCTATTTTACATGGATTACACAGCTGCTGTTGGCTCTGATCAGCACGAAATAGAGAATCCATTATGAGGAGATGGGTCAATATTGCTGGAGGGGAGCTGACTCGATCTTCCGAAAGGTCAAACCCTTGCACAGCTGCATTAGCTATCGTAGCCAAAGATTGCTCGAGTTTCTGCTTAGTACCTGTGGTAAAGGCTTTGTGGGAAGGTCTGATGACCTGAGGGACGTTCGCTCAGCCATCCCAGAGGTCATAGTGCATGCTTTTCTCCACTTCATGCTTTCTGTTGATGTGTTCTGACACTTTTGTTCTTGTTGGATGAATACAGCAGGGCGTCCTCAGGTTTGAAATGTTTTCAACTGGTTATGGTTCTACTGTTGACTATAAAGTTTAGGGTTTAAGTCCCAGCGCTGCCAAGATGCCACCGAGGTCTCTGTGAGCAAAATCCTTAACCCATATGTGCTCAGTTTGGATTAGTTCTAAGCTGATCAGTTAGAAGTCTGATAAATTACTATAATTTGCTACAATTGGGTTGGCACACTGCTTAAAGCTCTGGAATGCTATTTAGAAGACTGTGAGTCAAAATCCCAGCCACCACTGGGCCCTTAATCCTCTACTGTTACTCATAAATCATAAGTCATAAATCACTCTTTTATTACAATAAGGGTTTATCAGTTCCCCTTTTTGAACTTTAAGGTCATAACCTTGGGTAGTGACCAAAAGAATAAGGTGGCACTGGCAGCAGAAATTGCGTTCTTCTTCAGGCTTACTGCCTATTTGATATCCATGTTAAAGTAAGGAGACATCAATGCTTGAAGTAGAGACAATGTTCCTTCGGACTGAGAGCAACCTAGGTGGTTTCGGCATCTCACAAGCTCCCTCTGTAGCTTTTTCAATAATGTCCATTTGGAAGGGGATCCCAGGGCAGGGGTCTGGGACCCACTGGAGTGACTATATATCACAGCTGGCTTGGGAATGACCCCAGGAGAAGCTGCAGTCTGTGGGCAGGTATAGAAATGTGTGGGCTGTTCATCTTAACCTGTTGCCAGTACAACCCTCACCAGTAGAAGCAGAAGGAAACCGAAACGTTGACTTGTGCATTATATTGATTAATGCCACTTAATGGGAATTGATTTAAGTACCTTTACCAGTAAGTGCTAGTAACAACAAGATTGATCTGTCTGATCTGCCCAGAAATTGTAATTAAATGTGTTTTCTTCTGAGACATCCATTTGCATTCATGGCAGGGTCATTACTAGAACTGTGACACTGTGCAAAAGTACTAGGCCACCAGTAAATTAGACAGATCTTTGGTTTAGCACTGGTATCATGACCACATATAATTTGCATGTCTCTACATACTACGCAAACTACACAATACAGGACATTTGTGTACAGTCTTTAAAAACGATGAACAACAGCGTCTGTAGGATACAGTTGCAAGTATTCAGTGTAACCTCCCCTTACACTTGAGCAATGGCAGCATTTGGAAGCTGTCAAGGTAACCCTTCTACAGTCCGAAGAAGCATCAGGAATGGCCTTTATGGAAAAGCACCAGCCAAGAAACCACTGCTTTGCGAGGGGGATGTATTACGTGTTAAAGAAGCAAACGCTGCATAAAAGGACGTCGAGATCTCAAATTCCTCAGTTGCTTTGCCCTGCTGACTTTGTAGCAAATTCCTTTGGTCTGAAACAGCTCAAATTCGAATGATGATCTCAGCATCATAGTGCTCAGTACACAGGGTTAAGGTGTAGCATAATGATTATGGTACTGCCCGGTTAGCGCCAGTGGACCAAGGATGTTTTTTGTATTCCTTCAGAATTATACAGGGTTTTATTGTGCTGGGTGAATTGGGTTAGAGGGATCAGATATTATCTACCTAAATGTGTACTGCAGCCATTAATAGGCTTAAATTAATTCACTTCTCTTACGGGGGCGCTGAGAGATGGGAATTTGTGGTCACAAGGGCACTGGTCTGCGGCCCTAGGACAACTCTTGGTTTGGTTTTGCAATGGTCCAGCACTGTGAGGATCTGGATTTGTGTCTGAAGAAGACTGAAGAAGGGGAGGCCGGTAAAGGTATCATCCTAAGTGATGTTGCTTTAAAGCTCTGTTTTCAGGGGTTGGGTGCTGAAGCCACCCTGCAAAAATTGAAAAGGACCTAAAAGGGTGATAAAGCATTGATTTATTTATACTGATATGCCAGGTCATTAAGACCAGTCACAGATGAAGTGAATGTCAGTGAGAATGTGGGCTACATTAGAAAGTAAGGAAACATGTCGAATATGTGGCCAGACGTAAAAAGCTGATGGCTCATTAAAGGCTATCCCTTCTGGTCCAAACTAATGGAAGAGCTACCATGATACAAGGCAGCACGTGGAAACAGGTCTGTTAGAATGTCCTTGTTAACCCATGTCAGGTAACCCATGGAAAGTGCCTACAGTGAACATGATAAGCATCCGACTGGACTTTGGAGCCATTAAAGAATGTCATGGGATTAAACAGTTCCTTGATGATTTAAAGCATCTGCTGCTAATATCTCGGTTCACCAAAAGGCACCTTCAGAAATCTCGTATGCTCAGTTTCCAGCACTCACAGGACCAAGAGTATATTAGACAGGTGGCCATAGTTTTTGGCTCATCAGTGCACATGATTTTTTCACGGGTGTCAGGTTTAATTTGACAACACTTTCCGCACGTAACGAGCTTTCCCTTACATGACCAGTAATTTATACATTGTGCCAGGCAGCAAATGCCATTTTACATCTGACTGGTCAAAAATGAGCAAATTAGGAATTGGAATGCAAACATTGGTTTAGCTGCTGTGTCTTCGCACTGATGTTCCAGTTGCAAAACACCATGCGGAATACAAAAATGCCTGAAATGCCACGACCTTATGTTAGATTATTCTCCAAACTTCTCATGATATGCAGCTAATTTGACAGCTGGTTCACCTTGAGATATCCTGATCTGAATATCTCTCTCTGGTTAGTGGAAGAGGGAGGACTGGAGTGGCGCGCATGCCTCCAGCTCGATAAATGAGCGCCTTATTACAGTGACAAGAAGTCATTCATTTTGAAATTAGAAGAAAAATGGGAGAAACAGAAGGTGAAGCAACAATTTTCAACCTTTAAAAAGGAAGGTCCAGTGTTGTGCGGAGCAGCCTTTAGAAACGTAGGGACCGACCAGGCAAAAAATTGTGCAAACATAAATATTAGAACAGACAATTCAGTACTAGCTTGAGAAACTTCATTATACACCCACAACCTGTTTAAAGTCAGTGGGCAATTCATTATTTGGAAAACTGCAGCTGAAACTCTAACACTATTAATATGTGGAATATATCTGATGAAGGAAGGTACACAGAGCTTTACTGCGGTCTGCAGTGTTGCAGATTCTCCACTCTGGGAAACGTGGGGGGACAATATCTTTAAAGGCACCACTGTGTCTAAATATAGACGTAATCTACATTTTTATTTTTAGCAAGCATACCGAGCTAGATGAATAATCATGGACTGTTATTAAAGTATGCCCCAAAAATAACACAATTTCTAAACTTTGTGGGACCCAGATACACTAATTATAGAATTTAGAATTATAGAATAAAAGTTTGTGGACACCCCTTCTAATTAGGGAACTCTGCTGTTTGAGCAACGCATTCATCAAGTAAAGCGTACACTTTTGGATTCTCCGTAGACAAGCGGTGGCGGTAGGACGGGTTGTGCCGATGCCCCTGTGATTCTCAATATGACACCTTTATATGTTTCAGCAGCCAACAAGTCAGTTCTTAAACAAACTTCAAAGAGAACTCTGATTGAGAACTCGGTTGGCTTGACATCAGCTCTGACAAATCAGACCCCTTGAAAATGAACTGGAAATCCCAAAGTGAGCCAGGGATTGTCTAACATCAATAGCCGACCTCACAGTCATATTCCAAAATCTAGTAGAAAGGCTGATTTAACAGCATAGGTTTCATTTCATGTCATTTTTCGGGTGTCCATATAGTGTTACTCTATAGATTCTCACAAAGTGACTCTTGCATGATTGTAGTGTCAGGGGGCACCCCTAGTCTGCGTCACATGACCACAGACCCATTCTCAGAGTTAAAGGAGTGCTGAAAGGACGTCGGGTGAGGCTGAACACACGCAAACACATATGTAGAATATAGAGTTTATATAGCACTACTTGAAATTTGTGAACCTTTTTGAATTTCTACGTTTCTGTTGGCCGAGAAAATTATCCGATTTTCATGTAGTCAAAAAGTAGTCAAAAAGTAGATCATTTAAACTCAGTGAAAAGACTTGAGACACAAAATACTACGCTTGGTCATTTATTTGTTGAGGAAAAAAAGTACAATGTCTCATATTTGGGAGAGAAAGTGAATTAGTTGGTTCGACTGATATCACCACGTCAGTGCCAGGTCGTGACTGTTTACTTTTAGTCAAGGAGACGCCACTGTGCCACGTTTTAAATATCGGCACCGTAACCAGGCATTCTGCTGGAGCCAGGCAGCGATGTGACAGGACGTGTGAGCCGGAGCTGCTGCTGTCGGGTCACGTTAACTCACTCGCTGGGTGGCTTTTTGTCGTCAGCTGTTGTATTGTCAGCACTGGGTCGCGCAGGATCGGCGTCTCACCGTGAGGGCTAACGCCGATGACAGGCATCCAGGGAACGAACTGTGTCATGTAATTTACTTACTGATGCCTGCAATTATCCAGCTCTGACTAGCCACCACTGCACAATAGGCTTCACTGGATAAAATAAATAAGTACAGCGTGAGTTTACAAAAAAAAAAAAAAAAAAAACAACGTCTGAGCGATCTAGTTGCACGTGCGTCACTGTTTGCTCAAATGTGCGTGTTGTTTTGCGTATCGTAAAAGTGATTGAGGGCTCAAATGAACGGAGAGGCAAGGTAGCTGTTATTACAAGCAGAGTTTAATTGAAAATCCAGACGGGACAATGACTGTAGTGCTAAAAACAGCTGTGAACAGGTATGCAGCACATGATCGAACTAGACAAAACAATATACAGAAGCCACCAGGATAAGAAAACAAAGACATAGCAAATCAGCTACAGCTTAATGATAAACAAGCAATACACTTAATGATAAACAATACACTGGAACGTCTAGAATAGGAAAAAGACATTTTCTGATGGTTTTTCTCTTTTAAAGATAAAAAATGTAAAAAAAAACACAAAAAGTATATGATTTAATTGTCATATAATTGCCGTCCAAATGGTATTAGCTGATGGCTTTGTGGCTCACAGGCACAGCATTAATGGACGTTTTTTTCCCCCAGATTTTGTGGTGTCTTTTCAGTCAGTGTTACCCTTTTCAGGTTTGATTTCGGCCCGCCCTTCAAGTGTGTAAATTGCAGACTAAAATTACGTGTAAATGTACAAAAAAGGCAATTCTGATTCTAGAATTGCCCCGGTTACATTGTCAGCCTCGTACATTATGTTTATGAATGGTTACTATAGTATCTGTACCATGGTTTTACCAGCAAACTATATACTATAAAACTATATATAAACTATAACTATACAATAACCATAGTTACTATAAACTTCAGAGTATAGAGTTAATTCTTGTAGTTGAACTAAGGTTTGTTATGGTAACTGTATATAATATGAATCCTGCATGGCTTTGGTACGGTACTGTGGTACCATAGTAACCATTCATAGTTTTCTTTCCACCCAAAAAAATTGGTAATTTTAATTAAATAGGTGATTGGTAAGTCCATGAAATGACCTTATGTCGAGAGAGGCTTCGTGCAAGCTGCATAGGATGATGCTCAGTGGCCACCCATGATCGTTAAATGAAGCTCAACGCAGAGTTCAAAATGAGATCTGAAAATGCAGCTGATAGGTTTTTAATAAAAGCAGAAGTGTACAGTTGATCTTTGGTTTTGGTGCTGAGCAGAAGGAAACGCAGAGCATTTGTTAAAATAAAATACAAATGTGTATCTGCATGTCTGTGTTGTTACAAAGTAATGGATCTACAAGGAAATGCAATTTCATGCTAATGACTAGGAAAGGTGTAGCAGTTGGTAATAAATGTCATCAAAACACTTAATTAGCGGTTTCATAAACAGCATGGATGGCATAACCGCTTTGAAACCAACAGAAGAGTTGAGCGTAAAAAAGGCGAATCTGGCCTAGAGCATCAGACGTGCCACGGCTGGCTCTGGCCTAATCTGTTTAGACGTTTTACAGATATGTTTCGTTACGCTTAGAAGTTCGTCTGCAGGACGCTGTGACACTTTTGAAAAGTGAAAATAGGTCCATAACCTTTGAGGACGTCTAGCTTTTGTGTTTCTGTGTTTACTGCCTGTGAAAAGTGGGACACATTCTCCATCTACTATATAGACCGTCTGATCACTGGAGCCATTACCTTGTGATTCACCACGCTTGGTTGTTGTAGATGGGACTCTCTGGGGACAGAGTGACGTTTAAGGATGGAGTGATGGATGAATAAGGAACAGCATATCGTATATATATATATATATGTTGATGGAGTTGATGGAAAAAGCTACGGACAGAGGTGATGGCCGATGTAAATTGGTGAAGACTGTGTGGGTGTATGTATATTCATGTTCGATACAGATGGGTCAGAAGTTTCAAACAGCAGCATGTGAGGACAGAGACTCCTGATTGATTATCGCGCCTGCTTTATTCCGACCAGAAACAGTGATTCATCGCTTCGCCTACACCCGAACGCGCAAACAACATTCAACGTTGGTGATCTTTGTGATTATGTGCTATTCCACTAACACACCGTCTAACACACATTGCACCATCTTCCAGCATCTCCAGCCTCCTCTTTCTCATGACCTATGTATCCTAACATGAGCTTTATCATATTTTCTTCACACTTGGTAACAGTTTATGATGCAAATACTCGAAGAGGACTACATTTATTCTTCCTTCTTACTGTCATTGTCTGGAGAGAAATCAATCAAACGTACCCAAATCCCTCTTTGCATCCTTCTTATATAATATATATATATATATATATATATATATATATATATATAT
>JAUZST010014717.1:0-10501 GCA_034779995.1 Parotocinclus haroldoi
TCTCTCTCTCTCTCTCTCTCTCTCTCTCTCTCTCTCTCTCTGTCTCTCTCTCTGTCTCTCTCTCTTTCTCTCTCTCTCTCTCTCTCTCTCTCTCTCTCTCTCTCTCTTTCTCTCTCTCTTTCTCTCCCTCTCTCTTTCTCTCTCTCTTCTCTCTCTCTGTCTCTCTCCATCCATTTCATCTTATTAAAGCACATGGATTGTCACTCTTATTTACCAAATATAGTCCGACAAAGAAGTGGGAATTTTTCCTGATTGAAGATCAAAGTGGCAAAGTCTCCTCCTCGAATCCCGCCCTTCTATTAGAGCCCCTTAAGAACAGAGGAAAACATCAATTTCTCACACATCAATGGCGGCTTCATAATCAATTGAAAAAGACACTTGTATGGGGATGCAAATCTTATCTTTGTCTTATTAAAAGCTTTTAGAAGATACATGTCAGGATTCAATATTATTAAATGAAAGAGGTCGGTTTTTAATCTAAAGATGCAGATGCGTTAGTAATGGTCTAAATCAAAGCCAAGGGACTCTCTTAATTACAAGCAGAGTTTTCCTTTCCTTATTAATATTGATATAATATACTGTGATCTGAACTGGGTTCCCATGATGCATTTTGGAGATGGTTAATGAACACGACAAGGGCATGAGCTTCATTTCCCACAGAGACGAGCACTGACAACCCAGTTAGCAAATGAATTTTCACTCTGACCATTAATCTGAGCAAAAACTTTTGCCTCTACCTATCCTGTGCATTCCTCAAGTTACAAGTAAATATGTTAGTGTTAATTCTATGTGGCCTAATATCTGTATTAACTACATGCCTCTTATAACCTCTTCATTCCTGGTACGTTTTGCTTTCTTTATTCCATGTCCTTTGTTTGCTGTGAAAGATTTTTGAGCAATGTGTTGCTTCGGCACATATAAAAAGATTACAGAAAATATATTTGGACACCAGTAGGACCTGCACACACTTTGATTAAACATTTATCGAAATTAAACCAGTATATAAAACATACCATATATTCCCTTTTGTGGCAATAACTTTGGCGACACAAAAATGAAAAAGAAAAAAATATATATTTTGCTTTACTTCACTCCTGATTAGATAATGAAATGTGTATTACAAAATATGAAGCCACAAAGTTTAACACCAAAGAATGGCAGTCATTGATCAGCCATGTGATGGGCATTGATTGGGATTTGCCTGCAGTTCTCACAGACCTGGTTGTAGATCAACACCAAGTTTTACCTACAATAAGAGTAAGAACCTCTGATGAGATCTGAAAGCAAATTTTATTAAAAAATTGCCTTAAACAGTATTAAGTTTGAAATGTCATTTAATTTAATTTAATGTCGGTTAATTATTATTATTATTATTTTGCAAAAGCTCTTTGTTGATTATTAACAATAAAATAAAGCACAAAAATGGCTTATAGTTTTAGTAAAATAATCAGTATATAATGCTATGGGATCTCAGGGTTTTTTTTTTTTTACTAACTCAAATTAGAACAACTACAGACAACTGATCCTTCACAAACATTCACTTCTACACATTTTCACGTGCTACAACCCTTAAAGTATGACCGTTATGTTTGACAGTTTTTTCAATAATGGGTAATTGGTCAAATTAATCATCACATTGCAAAGGACACGTTGCCATCTAAAACAAAAACTTACCACTTCAGCTTAAGATTGAAATTATTCTTTCAGCTCTACAATTCTGAGCCAGTGCTGTGTGAAATTCAAAGAAAAAAACAAGGTCCTAGGAAACGTTTGTAGCACTTAGTCTGTCTTCAAGCTATCAGCATGTTAGCTATATGCCAAGCTACATGGAATAACCATCCATTATTTTTATATTTGTGCTTTCTATATACAATATTAAGAAACAAGGATGATGCATAAAATGTAACAGAGATTCA
This sequence comes from Parotocinclus haroldoi, assembly GCA_034779995.1. Lineage (NCBI taxonomy): Eukaryota > Metazoa > Chordata > Actinopteri > Siluriformes > Loricariidae > Parotocinclus > Parotocinclus haroldoi. The sequence continues at coordinate 1,917 of JAUZST010014717.1, forward strand.
AGTTCACTAAATCAGTTCTGTAAAATAATAAAATAAGCACACTGAAGCAATAAATAGTGTGTTAAAAACTGTTCCAATTGTGCCATTCAGACAGGTGTATAATTACATGACAGAAATGCTGTACTTGGGTATATTTTTAAAGGTAGTTACACCTGGGTCCTTTCTGTGAAGTTTACTCCGGGTATTTCAGTTTTCTTCCACAGTCCAAAGACATGCGAGTTAGGTTAATTGATTACTCTAAATTGGCATTGACCTATGTGTGTGTAGACCTAGTTCTGATATAACCTGTGTGTAGATATAACCTGTTTGCATCGCTGAAATGGCCACTAATGCCTATAGCGATGTTAAGCAAACCACAAAAACTAGTCAGTAAACAAAGCCATGACGATGCAGCGTCACAAACCACGCTCTCTTCTGCTAAACAGTATGTGCTAAGTAATGCTCTGCCAGTGGTGTCAGTACTGTTGTGCTACCTATATGCAGAGATGCTGAGACGTGCTGTTACAATACCTTATGTGCATAGGGATTCTATATCGGAAGGTTTTAACACCGCTTTAGCTTCCCCTTAGTGAATCAGTTGTTTCTCAGGTCTAGCCAATGTTTGGGTAAAATGAAAATGCACGGCCATATCTTCCGTTTGTGATGAGTTTCTTCATTCCTGTTATATAGGGCCACTGGATAAAGTGTCTGAAATATACCAGCAAAACAGTGTCTATTTAATCCAAATCACTCTGTCTACCTGTGATGAATGCACAGCAGTCTGGTTTATTAGATGGTATTAAGTGGGTTAGGGACAGCAGGAGGATATAGGGGTCTTGTTCAATTGCATATGAAGGAATTAATACAATTTGGATTTTAATATGGTTAAAGATGGAGATATGTTACTGTTCCGCTCTCAGTTTCTTTCTAGTATTTCGAGTAATTTAAAATGATTTGTATACTGTGTGTGCGTGTGTGTGTGAGTGAGCGTGCGTACGTGCATGTGTGCGTCTCAAACCAATACTATTAATATACACCTTACTTTCAACGTGAATTCAAAATTATATTGTATTATATTTTTAAGCTACCACCTACGGAAATGTTGTTTTGATAAAGATACTAGGGAGGAATGAAAGGCAAACATGTTAACATCCTATGGAGGGCAGTGAATAAATCTCTTTTTATTAAACCTCTTTGCCTCTCTCTTGTACCTTCCTTCACCCTTAAACACACTTACTTTCAGATTCACACACCACCCACACTGGCATGTGTTGATTGTTAGACATTTTATAACTGTTGTTGAGCTCTTCTTCCTGCTATTACTGTGCACAGAAGGCAGCCTGCTGTTCTTGTGTCTCTTTTAGGAAGAGGTTCCGCAGACGAGGTGCTCAACCTCCCCAGGGACAATCGGCCATGGGCCGTACAACAGTGGAAGGCTCGTCCAAAAACACAAGGCCATCATTAAAGTAGGTCCTCTTTTAGTCACCAACACAAAGTGGGTCCGGGACTGCCGTGCCTTTTGCACATGCAGTCCATCCAGGGCTTTTGACATGCCATTGTTTACTATTCAAACAGACAAACACGGCAGGCTAAAAAGAAGACACAAAAACATGGCTTGACATTTCATCCACTTCTCATGAAATCTTCGAAATCTACAAAATCCCTAATAGTTAACCAATGAAAGTTTACGTTCAATCGCAATTTGCAGGTGATACATTCCTGAGATTCCCTATATTATAGATTAAGCCTATATAAAGTATGTGAACAATCTGAACATCAAGATGGTGTACAGTCTGTACAGCGATGATTCACAAAGATGATTCCAAAGAAAGGTGGCACAAGGTTTTTTCATCAGGCTACTCAGAATGACGTACAATTTAACCGAGTTCATTCAAAGTGTATATTATGAGGTTTTATCATGAGATGATAATAATACAGGCATGCTTTGTGTAATGGCTGCATTAGGTTCTCTGGAACAGAACGTTGACTGGACATCACCACGGTCACATTCACATAGACATTGGTCTATTTATGCAACTGAAACATAAAGGGTATTTTCTCCAAAAAATGTGTGCAAATTATGTGTGTCATGGCCCAAATCCCTAACGCATTTTCAACTTATGGAAATTCACAAGAATTAATAGAAAATACAGGAATGCACTGTAAGAACCCTGTTCAGCTACAACATTTAAGATGATGGTCAGATTGACCTGATACTTTAATTTGACAGTATTATGAACCAGACAGATCAGCCTGATGAAACAGAGACTCAACAGGTGAATGTGAACCTGTTTGCTTAAGTATATACAGATAAACTTTGTTATAGATTAGAAAGAATATACAGGTAGTGGGGGAACAAATAAAGGAATAAAGGACTATTTACAATAGTTCAGGAATATACACTTGTGAATGACATTTACAGGTTGTTACACAAAGCACTGTAAAGTTGTACACAAACCTATGTAATGTTATTGTATTTAGAGACGTTTTTGCACAAAAACAGCTGAAACAGCCTCTGGTCCAAATGTGAGCTAACGAGAAAGTGAGCACACAACCTGTAGCACTTCCCACAACTTCCATTTAGTTTAAAAGTACATAGTTAAAAAGAACGATTTTTAATTTCTTTTATATCTTGGTATATTTTTAACACACTGTATACATTGTATGTACAATGGTCTAAGTCTAAGAACACAAGTGAAAATGCCGGCTTATATATACTGCAACACGATAATGATGTATGACACAACTCAAAACTCTAAAACAACTCCTTGAAGACCAAAGAAGACCAATGAATGCTTACTGTCATTGACCTTCCTGATTTTTCTGGCATTTATGATACACTTGAAGATAGAGAAATTCAGCCATTTCATAACATTACATGATGCTCTTTGAATATTGGGAAATGTTGAAGGAATAAAATCGATTATTTGATTTTGCACAAACTTAGTGAAAAGTGTCTTTATGGCAAATGGGGAATACAGTCATGGCCGAAATTGTTGGCACCCCTGAAGTATTTATCCCAGAAATGCAATAATTGCAATATGTTTTGTTATACACGTTATATGTTATGTTTATTTAGTTTGTGTATTGGAACAACACTGGAAAAAATACAGAAAAAAAGCCAATAATCATATCATTTCATGCATGTCTCAAGCATGTGATGCTCGTTTAAACTCAACTCAGGCAAGTAGCAGGTGTGGGCAATATAAAGATCACACCTGAAACCAGATATAAAGGAGAGAAATTGGCTTAATATTTGCATTGTCTGTCTGTGTGTGCCACATTAAGCATGGAGAACAGAAAGAAGAGAAGAGAACTGTTTGAGGACTTGAGAACCAAAATTTTGGACAAATATAAAAAAAATGCCAAGGTTACAAGTCCATCTCCAGAGATCTTGATGTTCCTTTGTCCAAAGTGTGCAACATAAACAAAGTTTACAGCCCATGGTACTCTTCCTGGACGTTGATGGAAGAGAAAAATGGATGGTTGATAAACAGCCTCAATCAAGTTCCAAAGAAATTCAAGCTGTCCTGCAGGCTCAAGCTGTATCAGTGTCAGTGCAAACTATCCGTCGACATTTGAATGAAATGAAACACTATGACAGGAGACCCAGGAGGACACAGAGACTTAAAAAAGCTGGACTGCAGTTTGCCAAAATGTATCTAAGCCAAAATCCCTTTGGCAAAACATCTTTTGGACAGACGAGACCAAGATAGAGCTTTTTTTTTTTTTTTTTTAGCATTATTCGACTGTTTACCAAAAAGTGGTTGAAACCTACAAAGGAAAAAACACAGTCAAATATGGTGGAGATGGTTCAAAGATGTTTGGGGTTCTTTGTCTTGGTCCTCCCAAAGTTTCTTCCTTCTACTTTCAGGGAGTTTTTCCTTTCCGCTGTTGCCCTAGGCTTGCTCAATTTGGGATTGGCCTTTTAAGAGAATCTAAGACTGTAAAGCTGCTTTGAGACAATGCTATATTGTAAAAACTGCTATATAAATACATTTGAATTTAAATGAATTGCATTGTTTTTGGCACTGGTTGCCTTGACTGTGTGCAAGGTGTCATGAAATCTGAAGATTACTGAAGAGTTTTGGTCGCAATATAGTGCCCAGTGTCAGAAAGCTGGGTTCGTGTCCTAGATCATGGGTCGTCCAGCAGGACAATGACCCCAAACATACTTCAAAAAGCATCCAGATATGGATGGAAACAAAGCACTGGAGAGTACTGGAGTGGCCATCAATAAGTCTGGATCTAAATCCCATTAAAAACCTATGGAGAGATCTTTAAATTGCTGGGAGTAGGCACCCTTCTAAGATGAGAGTCCTGGAGCAAAAGAAGAGTGGTCCAAAATCCCAGTTAAGAGGTGTAAGATGCTTACTGATGGTTATAGGAAGCGATTGATTTAAGTTGAGGGTGCCAACAATTTTGTCTGGCCCATTTTTGGAGTTGTATGAAATTATATCACGTTTGGCTTTTTTCTATTTTTTACACGTTGTTCCAATACACACAAAGGTGATCAACGTGTATAATAAAACGTGTAATTGCAATACATTTCTGGGGTAAATACTTTTCTTAATACATTTTCTGGAAAAATTTGCCAGAATTGCCAACAATTTCAGCCATGACTGTACAACAAAATTCTAATAAATTCTGAACTGTGTTTTCTCTTAGATTCATTCAAATTTACTCAAATTGTTAAGATGATTATTTGAAAATCCATGCAAATAAAAGTGTTTTCAGTAGGGCTCTCGCACTTTTGCCAGTCACTGTAACACCCTGTGGAATTTGTATATAAAGGTAAAAAGTGTTTAAGTGTTTAGTGATTATTAAAGGATGTATCTTGGAGTTAAACTTCAGGTCATGAGTTCATCCTCTATCTAATATAGGCTTGGTATGGCAGTTTTCTCTGACTGTGTGACTTGGCTCCAGTATAAAGACGGCTGAGTATAAGGGCTGTGAACACTAACATGCACTCACACAGTTGAGACACACTAGCTAAGGTGGCAACCTGTTTATTCTGCTCCTGACCAAACACCCCTGATTAATGACCATCACATCCATGATAGAAACATCATAATGTTTATTCTGGAGAACAGAGGCAGATCCAGATTTCCCATCAATGCAGCACTGGAGACACAGCAGGGGTGAGACATAGAGGCTGGACTTCATGTCTGCTGATGAGAGCTGATGTATGCCCTGAACAAAACCACATTTTTGTGACCTTCTTGTACAATCTAATATCTCCATCAGTCGTATTATGTAGAATTTAATGTGAGATTCAGTATGGAGTATTTAGCCATTAAGCTTCAAATGACTAGATTTGAATTCTTATGAAATGCTTGGGTACACTATTTTTAGACTGATGGCTTTTCAGTCTGCATTGGATTGTAGAATTTTTTTACTGAATCTTTACATTTTTCCTATCAGCTGTTTTAGCATGCATAAGAAAGACATTTATTTCCTGAGCAGAAGACCTTCAGAGGGAAACTGCACTGTTATATATAATATAGTCAAATGCAGTGAGTGCATTCATTATAAATTAATAATAACACACAAACAAGTACAAAAAAAAACTGTAACAAAATTAGCTCGGTTTTGTAGTGGTGTTTAAAGCACATCATTAAAAGAACTTTGCATTATCGTATAAATGTACAACTCTTTCCCCTATTATTGGCTTATACATACAAAATGTAACAAGCTATTTGGACCACATAATTGTGGCTATCCAAGTCATTATTCACCGGATATAATTTATCTCCTTTGCAAAAATGCTAAAATGGTTACCAGAGCCTCTCTCACAATGGGGAAATTTACAAGAGACTTCATGTGAAAAGGTTAAATGCCAAGTTCCACTTGTTAAAAACAGAAAACTTTATATTGTTTTATTTATCTAGCTTAGAGGGTATCTGGCATAAATCACGCTGTTGTTACTATTAAACATCCTACTTAAACACACATACTGTTACCATGAAAACAAGCAGGAAGACCATTAGAGCCCAACAGAGCCCATAATATGCTAATTAAGAACAGAGCCATTTCAGGCTGTATGGAAACATGCAGGCATTGTGGGTAATTAACTGTTTGCACACAGTCCTGATTTATGCTTTCCCCTTGTAACAGACTAGCAACAAGCTGCATCTCAGCAGGTACCAACCCACTACTGAGTCTGGACCCACATAAAGATGCATGCTGAGGTGACTAGTCTTGTTATTTGGAGTTAAATAAATTTCCTGTTAAATTTCTGGTGGTCAATGGCTCCGGTCTGAGGCACTGAAAGACATCCAGATAAAGTTTAACTGGGATTTAAATCATTTTTTTGTAAAGTACCAACAGTAGTAGTACCAATAATGATATTTGTAAAATAAAACAATAATAAGAAATGACTCAAAGTAAAAGTCACGTCAAATTCATTTATATAACGTTTTTTACACTGGTACATTATCTCAAAGCTACTTTACAGTATTATTATTATCTTAAAACGCCAATCCCAAATTGAGTAAGCCTAGGGCGACAGTGGAAAGAGAAATCTAGGGTTAGTAAGTTAGGGTAAGTGTCAAATGTATTTTGATAGGAACTACAGGGGAAAAACGCCCAGGTGTGCAATTGCTACATGATGCACAGTGATGTATTGTTATATCGAATCTACACTATTAACAACAAACACAATATACTTTTCAGACTTCAGCAGATAAAGCCATGTACTGATACATAAAATATAAGGATGTTAAATCTGGATTAATTATATTAACTTAGTACAGACTAAATTACTCCAATGTCCAGTGATTACTTGACTTTTCATAGCCCCTTAATCCAGTTTAGGGTTTTTCAGAGCTCACAGGGCAGGAATCAATCCTAGACCGGGAGCTAATATATCACAGAGCACATAGACACACATTCTCTCGTTATAACTGAGAAAATTAGAGACACCAATTGACCTAACTACTTTTGGATGTGAGAGGAAACTGGAGAACCTGGAGACCCACACAGACATAGGCAGAACATGTAAACGCCACACAGATGGAGTCCGGGTCATGAATTGAACCGAGGATCTCCAGAGCTTTGAGGTGTGACAGCATAACTACTTACATCACAGTGCTGCCCTAAAGTCATACAGAACAACTAAAGAGTGTTAGATAAAATATAAATAGAGCTCGCATGTACAGTACATATTCAAAATAAACATTATAATTATTATAAATAAAACCGGTTCGGCCCAAGCAAACTACCTGCTAAGTACACAGTGATTCAGCTCTGCCTATAATTCTCAATGATAAAATACATTACTTCTAAAATAAATGAATCTTATATACAGTTTATTATTTGATTTTACCCACAGCATTTGTCGTATACTCTCCGATGGAGTAAATTGGGCTGCATTTTAAACTGTTCTCTACTACAGAGCGCGTCTTAGTACCAGCACTAATTAGTAATTAGATCATGCTGTTTAATAGGGGAGAGTCTTCCATGCTAGGCTTGGAGAGCAAGCAGTTTCTCCCGTTTTTTTGTTAGCATAAACAATAGTTTTTGGGTTAATTTATAGGGAAAAAGTGGCAATTTGCTTTTAGACTGTAGTGACTAATGCAGACATATTTACACTTAAATAAAGCATAAGCACAAATGTAGCTTAATTTCAGCGGAATGTACTTAAAACAGCAATTAAGAGTGCATTTTTGGCACTGTACACCACTAAATTTAACCATTGTGATGGCTGTAAAATTCAACTCAGGTCCTTGCTTTACAGGACTAGTTCCTTTTCTTTTCTTGACAGCAATTCACATATTTATCCACAAACCTGCATTACCGAGACCTTATAATAGACAATGCTTTGTGGAATAGCTCTTTGCTAATGAATACTGTTTACTTAAATCCTAATGTGGTACAGTATAAAACAAAGTTATAATATATGATATTTATTTACAGTGCATGCATTGTGTGTCTGTTATTTATACAATGTCTGTCTCCACATTAAGAGCGGGAACTGAAATAATGCATTGCTTCAAATCAGGTGGGAGTTGAGCAAGCCTGATGCTTGATGCTCATATGACCTTTTTCTGTGTGCCTGACATGAATACTTGGTTCTGAGCATATTGGGCTCAGGTTCAATGAGCAAGAGCTGAGTGTATCAAAAATGATAAATGCTGTGTTGGTAGGATTTTTGGTGGTGATTCACATTCAAAAAGAAATCGAATAAATTTGGAAAAAGGGCAGCATTTGTAATGAATAATCACAATAATACTGAAGGATCTTAGAATTAATGATTCTATAGATTACATATATATTTAAGAAGTGTGAAAATAAAAAAAATAAACTTTTCCTAAACATGTATCATAGGGCATTTCAAAACAAACAAACATGATTAAACTGTATTTACTCTTTACAGTTCTTATATATATATGTTCAAAGCAGAAAGCCAGATGCTTTGTTCTTTATTTCTAAATCCAGCTGTGGGAAGCTTCATCTCCTACAACCTACACTACAACAGACTAGACCTCTCTCACAGATCTCACCACATGCCTACTGTGAAACGCCTTTCCACTTTAACCTGCCGTCTAGCTCGTGTGGCTTATGGGTGGTCATTTCAATTATTAAGCAGTTTAAATGGTCTATAC
>JAUZST010014718.1:0-10500 GCA_034779995.1 Parotocinclus haroldoi
GGAGACCATCAGAGCGACGCCGAGCCGGAAGATCATCCAGGCGCGCGGTGCCGGAACCAGCACAGAACATCAGCTCTTATGTCGTTATTTATTTAGAATTTTATTTCTAATTAAAATTTTATTATTAATTTAAATTTTTTTATTTACTTTACTAATACTACAACTTAATTATTCAGTTAACATTTAGGATACCCAAGGAGGATGGGTCCCTTTTTGGCTCTTCCTTCTTTATTCAGGGAGCTTTTAATTGCCACTGTCACCCTAGGCTTGCTCAATTTGGGATTGGCCATTTACAATAATGTAATATTGTTAAGCTGCGTTGAGACAATGCACCATTGTAAGCGCTATATAAATAGAGATTCAAAAGAGAGTGAGATTCAAAAGGTGCAGGTTATTTACAGTGTTTCATTGTGCAACAAGTAGGTGTAATCTACAGTGGGGTGTCTGGAAGCATGCTGTGGCGATCCAATCCGGCATGGGAAGCACAGTAGTGATTTTACTTTTGCACTCGTGGAAACTCGTAGTGACTCATCTGCAGCAGCAGACTTGTAAAAAACAAAGCAAAAGGTACACCACAACACAGGAAAAGAGGTACTTAGATATAATGCCGTAGGAGCAGTATTATCACGTATAACATGCTAACAAACTCAATTCATCAGTCACGGTCAAGACCGCTTCTTAAATGGAGCATGCTGATTGCTTTCAACTAGCTGCAGGTGTCAAACTAAATGAGCTGCTGCAATCTATAGGAGGGTCTCGCAAGTGCTCCAACCATTGCCACAAGATGCCACCAGAGTCGTAATCAAAAATAAAAACAGATAAATAAGCACAACCAGTTAATATAACAGAGAAGAGGTGAAACTGGCACTTAACATGGTGCATCCCTAACAGTGTGTTCTAGCCTATTCTGTAAGATATCATGATCTACAGTGTCAAATGCTACACTTAAACCTAATAGGAAAAAAAGAAACACGTCCATTATCTGATGATATTAATAGATCAAGTAACCTAATTAATGCTTTTCCAGTACTACAATGGGGCCTGAATGCTGACTGAACTATTTCATAAACACTGTCACTTTGGAGGTAGCTACAAAGCAGCTTTTTAAACATATATTTAACATATTACCTAATTCATATTTTACTGTAATAGTTTCAAGAGACAGATGCTAAATATAAAAATAAAGGAGAACATATTTAAAGAAAATATAATAATACAGGCCGAGTCAAAAGACAAAATACAAAATGACATATATGAATACTCCAGCAAGTACTGGGTGAGGGGAATGGAACATGGCTGCCACCTCAAAGCTGCCATATTGGTTCAAGAGCAAGTTTTTTAAGGTGACAAGAATTGTCTCAGATTTGCTGTATCTTGTTTCAGTAGTTATCAACACAGAAATGTTGTTACATTTTGTTGTTTCTTAGAGGTAATTGAAGATGAAATTGATAACTCTACGCAGCTGGCGTATAAATGAAGAGGAGGGATGTGTTAAAGGCAGCCTCTGCATCATGAGAGCTGCCATGGCAAACCAACACATGCACATTTCAGGATTGTAAATGGTTGTAAAGATTATTCCGCTAAAAGAAAGAGTTAAATTTCTCAATTCTTGTTTGATTTAATGCCACTTCTAATCGAATTAGCTTATCATCTAAAGTTCATTCACATAACTATAAATTATGCTATTACATTTGCAAAATGTTTGGATGGAAAACGAGCTACTGCAAAAATTGTTTATTAAATGTGTGCTGCTCGCATCTGTATTCACAATCTGTAAACCGTGCCTCACCGAGGTGTTTCTGACCTGGAAACCAACTCTTGCCTCATCCTTACTAGTACCATGTATAGTGTTATTCTGTTGCTGACCTTTGGACTGCTTACTCTGATTCTTGCCTGCCATTTTTAGCAAAACCAAGGCTTGTGAGTAGCACTGCGAGCAATAATAATAATAATAATAATAATAAGAAGAAGAAGAAGAAGAAGAAGAAGAAGAAAAATAATAATAATAATAATAATAATAATAATAGGCTAATAATAACAATAAAGCATGTAACCTCATAATTATAGTAATAACCTAGTAATGCTAATATGCCTACCACAACTCTAAGTATATCTTCTTATTAATATGTAATAATAATAATAATAATAATAATAATAATAATAATAATAATAATAATAATAATGCCTATAAGCTTATATTATATCCCCTTTAAAAACCGGTAGCTGTGCAACAACTCCAATAATGCATGTCTTATATGTGTTTGTATATGTGTGTATTGTATGTATTAGACTGTAAATTAAATTTAATAAATTAAATCTTAATTAAATCAATATGAATCACACAAATTTCATATACAAATCTATACCATTCTAATACAAATGAGAAATTACTAATAGAAACTTCACCAAAAATAGTAGTAGTAGTAGTGAACTGTAACCTATACTATAATTCTGGAGAAACTGACCAGAATATCTACAGAATTATCCAGCAATAAAGATGAGTGTTTCAAACTCACCTCTTCATAACCTTTTTAAAGCATTTCACCATCTATTGCAGTCTTTCTGCCCTTTCTTGCATGTGTGCACTGCACTGTCATTGCAGTGTCTCGTGCCTTGCAGCTTCTCTGAACTCAATGCAGCCTCACACTTCTGAATGCTGCCGGTCTGCAATAATTCTTTTCTACTCCTGCTGCCCTTCAACTTACAGTAAATCCACTCTTTAATTCAGTTTGTCTCTTCATAGCCGTTCAGCCCTTCATTCATCTCAAAATCTCTTTTCACATTGAGTAATCAATGTCCCCAAATGATCAACATCAACTCCCTCTCCTTCAGTCCTCTCACCTCTCTCATATCCAGCCCTCTGCTTCCTTTATCTATCCATTCCTTATTTATCCCACTTCTTCTGTATTCACTGCCACCCTCCATCATCCATCCCATCTTAGACTTTAAGGTGTAATTAAAGTATCCTTCCATTTACTATTTTCAAGAGTGACTGATTTCTAATAAGAGAATTCCATTAAGCCAGCATCACAAATTATCAACTACAGTCCATTGTTTCCACTCCAGTTTATGTCCTGAGGTTCAAACATCACTGCTCCAACTTGGATTCCTGCCACTTAAGTTAAGGAAACTTTCTGCTTTCCAGTGGCTACTTTGCTGTAATCTATCACTTAAAAGTAATTTCACAGTAATGGTCCATGTGTTACACTGTATAAATAAAAGATTACTTGACTGATTAAATAAAATTTCTCCTTGAGAAATTACGATCAGGCTGTAATTGGGATTATTTTTACAGTATTATCACTCTGAACGTAGTATGATAGGCCTGTTGTTTTCAAATAGTCCAGCAATGCTGTATATGGAAAAAGTGATATAACGCCTTATAAGAATGTCTCTTCAAATTAAATATCAGTAGAATAAAAACAAAGCATTTGAATGAAAATATCACCAATTTAGTTAACTGGTCACTTCCGTCACCACTACAGTGAGCACTGGTGCCCCAAGGGTTGTGTGCTCTGCCTGCTGCTGTTTACACTGTTGAATCATGTATGTGCTGCAATGTAGAGTTCTGAACCACATTATCAAGTTCACAGAGGACACAGCCATGATGAGCCTCTTTAACAAGAATGACAAGTCAGTGGAAAGACAGCTTTCAGACTGTCAAGGGCACCAAGTTTCATGGTGTAGACCTAGTGGAGAACTTCAACTTAACACCAGCTCCAAGGCCAAACAAGATTAGTTTGATTTTTCCTTTGGAGGAACCAGGAACCCACTCAGATATGGGGAGGAGACATGCAGGCTCTGGTGGAACTAATTTGCCACCATGCCAACAAATAAAGCCCAGCAGCATATCTGGAGACTTAAAAAGCAACACTTTCAATTTCCATCATAGCAGGACCAATATAACATGACCAAACTTGCCTCACTTCCTTTGTCTCCACACCATCCTACCTGTGCTGTCAGTCTAATATACTCATCCACAGTCTAATATACTCATCTGCAGTATCTTTAAGTCAACTCTGTCAGATTGTACATAGTGCACCACCCTCACTTACTTCTGTATCACTCCAGACTTCCTGGTACAATACCAAATTTAATTTTATTTTTATAATGCTTTCTACAATGGTGCATTGTCTCAAAGCAGCTTTACAATATTATATTATCTTAAAAGGCCAATCCCAAATTGAGCAAGCCCAGGGCGACAGTGAAAAAACTCTTTCCTCTCCACACCTCCTCTCTCTGCACCATGTATACTGAACAAAAATCTAAACTCAACTTTTGTTTTTGCTCCCATTTTTCTTGAGCTGATGTCAAAGATCTAAGACTTTTCCTATGCACACTTTTTCTCTCAAATATTTTTCACACGTTTGTCTTAATCTGTTTTAGTGAGCACTTCTCCTTAGCCAAGATAATCTATCCACCTCCCAGGTATGGCATATCAAGATACTGATTAGACAGCCTGATTATTGCACAGGTATACCTAATGCTGGCCACAATAAAAGTCCACTCGAAAATGTGCAGTATACTTTTACTGTGTTATGAGGTTCCCAAAGTCAGTATCTGGTGTGGCTACCATTTGCCTTACGCAGTGCGACACATCTCCTTTGCATAGAGTTGATCAGGTTGTTGATTGTGGCCTGTATAATGTTGGTCCACTCCTCTTCAGTGGCTGTACAAAACTGCTGAACTGGAACATGCTGTCATATACTCTGATCCAGAGCATCTTAAACATGTGCAATGGGTGACATATATGGTGGCAATGCAAGAACTGGAATGTCCAGGAATTTTGCACCGATCTTTGCAACATTTGCAGGACAGTGCATGATGATGCTGCAACATGTGATGGTCGTGGATAAAGGGCACAACAATGTTCCTCAGGATCTCATCACAATATATTTGTGCATTCAATATATACACAATGCGCTGTAAAGTGATAACAAGGATTCAACTGTGAAAAGAAGACCTCTCGAACATGCCAAATCCATCTAATGTAAGCATTTGCCCAGTCAAGTCGGTTACAACACCGAAGTGCAGTTGGAAACCCTGCTGAGGATGATGAGCATGCAGATGACAGTTTATGCAGCAATTATTTATCTATGCAAACTGATTGTTGAAGCAGGCTGGTGTGGTTACACATGGTGTGCAGTTCTTCAAAGACAATATTTCTGTTGATTTGAGTGGACATCATTGACATTTCATCCACTAAAATGGTTAATCTTAAATATTTTAGACATATATGACCACAGGCTGTTGTTCATAATTGCCAACATTTACGGCATTTATCCAGGGCGACTTACAATTTATACAGTCTTACAATTCAAAGGCCTTGCTTAAGGATAGAACCCTGGATTATCAGTCCAGTACCTTACCCGCTAGGCTACCGCAGTCCATTACCTATCTGTCAAATACTTGATTAGCTTGCAGCATGAGTATACTGACCCATAAATCAATGGTAAATCATGCTTCCTACATGCCTTCTGCATTGTGACAAAACAATTGCATTAAATGTCCTGTACTCAGGTGTGTTTGCTTATCACCCAGTTGCTTGTAAGGATGTACATGTCAGTTTCTGAGCTGCTTGTCAGGGGTTAAAAACTGGAAATAGAAGGCAGATGACCCATACTTAACTGGGAAGGGGGCTTTAACCAAGTAATGAACAGACACAGACGAAATTGACAAATTGAGAACTGCACGTTGCATTACTGTTATTATACATGCTTTATTACTATACATTGCTTTCTATATCTGCAGCCATCTTTTACAGGAGGCCAGCAGCCTTTGGGTGAATGTGAACAACATCCTTTTTTCTAGCCATAATTTGAAGAGGCACAGATGAGTTCCTTTTGGTGTCAAGTCAACCCAATTCAGCACAGCTCATTTAATGGACTGACGGTCCAACTGACTCCTGGGTAGCAGACTACAAGCTGCCACCAGGACTTTCCCAGACAAGACACTGAAGCCACACACTGACGACATTTCCTCATTATAGTATGATTTTTGGATTATCCTGGAGTGGCATTTGATCCCACAAAAGGAATCTTAAGAAAGTAGAGAAGGAACAGTTTCCCCAAGACACTGGAGAATCTGCAGCCTGTACATCCACAAATGTTAAGATCATCTCCAGCTGTCTTATTTGACTGAAGAGAGTATAATTTTACTGTTCCTGCTGATTGACAAGAGCATGTTAGACACTGGTAATAGGACCAAGTGGCTTGTCATCGCTGTTGGGTTCTTCATGCAGTCTCCTCAGATTCAGAACAGTGTAAAGGACACTTTACATGGAACACACAACACATGCAGCATTATTGTTGTAAAGGATTACATTTACATTGCATTTTCACCTCTTTTAGCAGACACGGTTTATCTGAAGGAACTTGTCTCAATATACTTTTAAGGACTTGATGGGTAGCGCTCTCACTTAACAGCAGGAAGATCCTGCGTTTGATCCCAGGTGGATTGCACCCTGGATCGGTGACCTACCTGAGCTTCTTTCTGACTTGTGCTCTGAACGATTAAAAAACTGGACTGTTAAAATTGCCAGGTTTTCCTATCATTGTAAGGCCATTTGGTCCTCAAAAGCATTGCAGAGCAAGGTACACACAAACACACACAATTTCAATAATATGGAAGCAAAAACAGCAGGTTTATACCCATAAAGATGCCCTTCACTTCTACCTCTTTGCTGATTAACCTCGTGATTTGTTCCCTTTTAATTAGCTCCCTCCCATTTTAACCCATGGTAAACCACCCCTATTTGAAACTGAGACAAAAATGTAATTTGTACAGTGGAAAATTATTAGTTTCTGAGATGTGAGTGCAGTGCATGGCTGATAATTGCGTTTAATCAGAAATAACAAGTCAAATGTATTTATATATCACTTTTTTACAATGAAGCATCGTCTCAAATTGGCTTTAAAAATATCTAAGACCAAAGCCCTAACTGAGCAAGAGTACAGTGGCAATTAAAAACTTCCTAAACATTATTAGGATAAAACTTTGAGAGAAAAAATACTCTTGGTTAACCTAAATGTAATAAGTGAGAATTAACTTTTTAAAATTAAAAGTGTGTAAAAAATATTAGTGAAATTTAGAAAACAAAGAAATATTGAAAATTATTTACATATATGACCCTCTTTAGTGCATAGAATCATTAAACAATTGACGAAATTGTGAAGAATTTCAGTGCATAAAGGCCAAGGACACAAGCCTAAACTGAGGATCCATGATCTCCGTTAGACGATACTGCATCAAAAAACGTTATTCATCAATAGCTGATAAAGCCACATAGGCAAAGGATTACCCACAACAATACAGAGTTACTTAAAAAAAATACCACTTAATACTTTACCACTTAAAATGCTAACAATGCCCAGAGGTGACACTGACTCCTGTGGGTTCAGGCGCATCTGGGATAGGCCATCACACAATGGAAACATGTATCAGACAAATCAGCATTCTAGATCTTTTAAAAAAGAAATTCAACCTCTTTTCTTCAGACCAAAGACAAAAAGGACCAGTCATAATATTATCAGCAAAAGTCAAAAGCCAGGGTCTTTCATGGGGTTGGGGGTTGCAGTTGCAGAAAAGTACACTTAGATTTTAAAGCAAAATAAGCTGCCTCCAAGTTTACATCGTTTTCAGGGATATGATAGCATTTATGAACAAGACAATGCAAAAGTAGTCAAATCAGAAAAAGGTAGGATTGAAATATGCAAATCTTTTCCAATCTCAATTTTCTTATATGAGCATTGTTTTAAAACATTTAAATATTTTTTTACACATTTGTTGACTAATGAAGATCCTCTGTGAATCATTTTCTTCAAAACCTTTGCTTTTGTACCAAATCATCATTATAATCACCTGTTGGCATCACCTGATTGAAATTACATCAAGTATTTTAACCTCATTACTACCCATAATTTGCTCCCGTCTCAACCTTATATAAATGGGACTGAAATGCAGCACCAGATGTTTATAAACAAATAACATAAAGTTGATTTGACAAAACATTCATATCTCATACTGTCTGCAATGATATAAAAGTCAAAGTACATGTAAGGAGCACTGCATTTATAAATACGGTCCCAACTTTTATCTGATTTGAGGTAGTTTTTTAGTCTTATTGTGGGTCACTGAATACAAAGGTCTTTAGAAATGCTTTTGTAGCCTTTTCTTATTCAACACACCTCTCAATGATTCTTTCGAATCTGTCTACCTGGACAGATGAATTAGTGCCATGAATAAAGACACAGAAGGTATGATATTATGTTGATTATTAAAGCCACGTTGTGTTAGTAATTAAAATCCAGTTAAGCTTCACAAGAGGTTTCATGCAAACACATATTATGTAAGGAGGTACAGGTTTGTACCACTTAACGTCCATGCAGACAATGCTGCAGCCAGAGTTCTAAGTAGAACTAAAAAATATGATCTTATCACCCCTGTTTTGCTTGCACCACATTGACTTCCTTTTAAATCCCGTATAGAGTATAAACTTATATTAACGTATAAAGCTCTAAATGGTCTCGCCCCACATTATCTGACTGAGCTGTTAGTATATTAGTATATTATATCCACCTCCCCAACTTTGATACCTCCTACAAAGCCCCCAAATTATGGAACAGTCTTCTGATAAATGTTTGCAACTCAGACAGTCTCAATGTTTAAATCTAGGCACATGAATTATTTGTTTAGTCAAGTATTTGGCCTGTAGTTATAGTTCTAATTTAAGTCCTACATATGTTAAAGGTTCCTAAGATCATGTCTAATTCATTTCCTCTTTCTGCCGAGGTTCTCGTTCCAACGGTGAACCTGCTGTGGAGATGATATCAGACGAACGACCAGCCATGCCGAAGATGCTCACTGTCCCATCCCTACATACACATATTGCATGTTGCCACTTAAATGTTTTAATGTATAATGTTAATTATATTTTATTACCCAAATGAGGCTGGGTTTCCATTCTGAGTCTGGTTCCTCTTAAGGTTTCTTCTTCTTAATCTCAGGTTTTCTTTTCCACTGTCACCATTTGGCTTGCTTATTAGGGACAATAGAATCCAATTTGTGACAATTGTTCATGTATCAATGTAAAGCTGCTTTGTGAGAAAGTCTATTGTAAAAAAGTACTATACAAATCAAATTGAATTGTTAAGCTTATTATCCTTATTATTAGTTATTAACTGAAATAACCCATATATGCTGCTCACAAATGAAATATCCTTCTATTTTTGTGAGTAGTATATTAAATTCCATGATGCATTAACTGTTGTAGTATAGCAGTTATAATGGGCTGTGCTATATAATATCTAGTGTATAAGTACAACTATTTAATACACTGTTCCGACAATGTCCAGACCACGCAATGTGAAATTTCACACTATAAACTTAACTGTATAGTATTATAATAATGTAATAGTAATTATATGTAACAAAGGGCATTAGGTGTGTTAGGTTTCACTGTTATCTGAATTCAAGCCAAGTGTTAAAGAAGGTTTATACAGGACTTGTAGTGTTGTTCGGGTGAACAAGCATGCATGTCGTGAGTTATCTAGCACCGTACAAATTATCTAGCACGGGACAATTAGGTTCCCTACTCACTGTCAAGTCTATAAATGTGGAAAAGCTTTGTAGACTAAAACGCTATTTTTATTTGGGAATGCTGCAGATTTTTTAATTGAAAAAAATTGTTTCCAAAAATAAGAAGCCCCCCTTCTATTAATTAGATTGCTAAGTTTCCCAATATAACAATATATCTGTTACGGTATGTGGTAGGACCCAAGTATTCGGGACTGAGGAATCCCACGGCATATAATAATAATGGGGATATAATATATAACCAAACTAAAATAGGGAAAAAGGAGCGAAAGGCTCTCTCACGCATGAAAACTAAAATAGGGGAAAAGGGCGCACCGCTGAGTTGCATCCCAAAGGGAGCAATGTGCAAATAACCGCGGTGAACGCCAGGGGGCTGCTCTTTACGGCGGGATATGGGGTTCGACGCTGATAACGACCCTATAGCGCCATATGGCGGCCAGGGTCCGAAGGCGACCCCTTTGGCCGCGGACCCAGGATGCGAGCTTCACGAGCCGCAGGTCCGGGGTGCAGCCCCTACCAGCCGCGACTCCCGGGCGCCATCTGCTGCTGGGGAAAGAGGCGGCGGAGTCCATTTAGGATGTTTGGGACGTCTCGCAAATTGCGAGGCACGGGGGGGTGGCTCCGAAACGCGAGAAGGCGAGCCGCAGCTCGCACACGCTTGTAGCGCAGGAAAGTGTGCCGATTTGGGACGCTCCCCAAATCCAGAGGCGTTTCCAGAGCACCAGAGGGCAAGCGTGAGCTCGAGCGTGCAGTAGCACATGAAGAAGAGGAGCCGGGAGAAGGCGCGCAGCCGATTGAAGTGAGGCTCGATAAGAGCTGTGCTGGGACGGAACGGGGAAACCTGGATCTTTCCCTAAAAAGGCTAAATACCTCAGAGGTTTCCCTCGTACACATCCTTCAGCTCTA
>JAUZST010014719.1:0-10500 GCA_034779995.1 Parotocinclus haroldoi
CAGTATATATACCACAAATATGACCAATTACATTTTTTTTGGCATTTTAGGGTAGGCTGAGTTTTCCATGCAGGTTTAGACAAATCACCGCTGGTATGTATATATGTATACTGCTCACAAAAATTAGAGGATGATTAAAATGAATGAAAAGGGATTACAAAAAGAAGCATTTGATTTTATTCAACATGACAATCAGAAACGCAAATGAAAAGTCAAAGAAAACTCAAGTGAGATGCAAACTTAGTTATTGAAATTGAGTAGCAAGTGATATATTCATGGGGTGAACAGAAGCATGTCAAACTGTGCCACACACTGCCAATACACACTAACAACGACGGGGCATGGATAGGATTAGATTGTCCAGCAGTTCTTGTGGGAACCTCTTTTTATTCAGTTTGAAATATCCTCATTTTTGTGAGCAGTATATATATACGCACAATGTAACTCCAAGTGTTCCCTTTAATTTTGAGCAGTTTATATATATATGTGTGTGTGTGTGTGTGTGTGTGTGTGTGTGTGTTTATGTGAGACTGTGTATATAGAATGGAGAAGGGTTATTAAATTTTTAAATCACCTTAATTACAAAAAAACGAAAAATTGCATTAGATGGCCAAAAGCAATTATGGTGAACTTAATCTCCTTAGCAATTCGGCTCAGGGGAATTTTTTAACTACTGTAATTTACTTTTGCTACATTTCTTGAAAGGTCAGTGTAAATTGCATTGTGTTACTAGCCAACGGCTTTGGGAGGGCACATTATCCTCTAGATGATTCTTTTGTCTTTTCTGTCCTATTCTTTCTTCAATCTCTTCATCAAGAGAAGTCCGTTCCGGTTATTGAAGGCTGTGATGTGCATACGACCTTGGATGTCTCTTCAGATAGATGTGCTGCTACGCAAGCTCCCTCATGATGGTGTGACGAACGCCACTGAGCTCTGCTGAATTTCATGCTTCTGATTGGAAAATAACTATCATAGCTAAATAGAGCTGCCAGCCACACATTGCCCCCGATCACACTTCAGCAATGAGATCTCATCCATCCATTACTCTGGATAAACTCCCTCTTAGACTTTCTATCCGTTTTGGCTACAGTAAAGCGATGTTCCATGCTTAACTTCCCCCATTAGTATAGGAAGAGACATGGGTGGTTCTAAGATACTGAATACAATGCAAGAATCTCTTTTGCATAATGTCTAATTTGTATTTCACACACAACTATACATTCACACATCCTGATCTGTTGCAAGGCCACAGCACTCCCTCTCTCCGCCCATCTGTCCAGCAAGGAGACGGAGAGTCAAAGAGGCCAAAAAGCACAAGGAGTGACAGCTGGAGACCAGTCACATGGAAAGTGACAAATTACTACCTTAATGAGTGCAATTCATCATCTCTCTCTCTTTCTCTATCTTTCTCTCTCTCTTACTTTCTCATATGAAACTGTGCTAACACCTTAAGTTCCTCTACTGCAAACCAGCAGTAGATCAGGATTATCAAAGAGAAGAAATCGGGAACCCAAAGACAACTAAAAACATACAATTTTAACAGTTTAAATAGCTGGTGAGGTAAGTGGGAGTAGTAGAAAATTTGTTTCATGTACTCTTTCAATTGCAGACTCATATTTAATGCATGACTTGGGTAAGAAGCATTGTTTCTTTGGCATAATTATTGTTGAAGATGATCTCATACAAAACTGAGATATAAACAAATTACAATTTTTTGGGTCAATATAATTACATATAAATGAACATTTAACAAATTGGATTTCACTTCTCAAAATTCTTCAGAAGATTTCATTTTTCTGAGTTACTGCTGACAAACCATAAACCTTATCACTATATCACTATAATGAATGATAGTGTTACTATATCAGTGCCAGCCTTTTAAATATATCATTGTATCGCTGTAACACTGCCAAGTCTGAAAATGTATCACACCATCAGACCCGATAATGTATCACTCTACTTGTTCACTCTTTATGTCAGACCATAAATTTTATGAAAGCATTATTGTCAGACCTGAAAGTTATAACCACATTAGAGATCTCATGTAAACTTGCCATTTTTATGTATTTTCCATTCATACGTATTGACAAAAATAAATATATAAATAAATGGAAAAAACTGCAAAGAAGGACTTGTTGGAATCAAATTAAACAAGATTATATTGGTTTGCCCACAGATGTTGCAGCTGGGCTCGTAGATCCTTATCCATCTCACCAGCAGTTGGAGCAGTGTGCTGCTCCTGAGCATTGGCAGGATTGAATTGTGAGGCCTCCATACTCAAACCCAGCTTGTCGGGTCAACAGACCACAAACAGAACCTGGATTCGATGCTAAATTCAATATGGTTCCAATCCATATCTGTCCAGGTTTCTTGTTCACAACTCTGATTGTTTATAGGGCAAGATGGGCTGCATTTCATACTCTCTTGTATCTAGAATTAATTTCTAATCAGTACACACCTGTAATCATTTACATTATTGCGTGCTGAGTTTTGCAGCAATCCGACATTTCTATCTGGGTGCTTTGTTTTGTCAATGAGTAAAATGTAAATCTAATGTATAATATATGCAAACGCTCTCAACACTCGATAACCAACCAACTCCCTGTATTATTCGAAGTTTTTATTTGCGCAAGTTGCTGTTTAAAAAAAAAAAGTCTGAGTAAAATTTTAGAAGTGAGTGGCTTTTAAATATTTTTATTCAAATGCAACTATAGGAATTTTGGGATAAGAGACAAAAATGCTGGGAGTAAATCATGTTACAGTTTATTTTGGACAAGGATAAATTACTAATTTAGTAGTAATAAATTACTAATAAAAAGCAAAATGCCTCTTACATTTGCCATCTCTGTGCAGCCTTCATTTATTTTGAGTTGTGGACGTCATAGATATTGTGTGCTGTTATGTTTTGGGTTGGTTTTGCAGTCTTGTGAATACAAGATAGACATTCTGATGCACAAGATAACTAAAACAACGTAGTGTAAGAAGGGCCAGATTCAGATCTAAAAATGCATTACTGTATCATAGACAGGAATATCACAGTCTGATCTGAAACTGCATCAACGTATCACTGTCAGATGTGAAATTGCATCACTGTATCACCATCAGACTTCAAAATGTGTCTCTATCACAGTCTGATCCAAACAGGAACCTAGAAATATATCACTACATCAATAACAAATCTGAAAATATGTCACTGTATCACAGTCAGACCTAAAACTGACACTGAGACTTCTCATTCTCATCCACAAATTGAGACCATATTGATGCTTGTGCGACTGACTACATTTGTGCTTTAAGTGTCTGCATGGCAAAGTGTGGTTACTATAATAAGGGTAGTATGGTAAGACTGCCAACACTGACATCTATTTATGGATACTGAGCAACAATGCCAATTAAATGCATCCACTTTACATGCTATGCCACTTCAAATGAAGGAACTGAGTACTGATCGCATGCACGCGCACGCGGCACACACACACACACACACACACACACACACACACACACACACACACACATTAATTAAGCTAAAGTTTGTACGTGCGATTCTGTGTGTGAGTGAAACAGATTGACACAGAGATTTAGCAGTGTACCATCTCCAGCAAAGCATAAGTTGAAATTAATGCTTGGCTTTAATTATGAAAAGTTGCTGTTTATGTGCTTAAGATCTTTTTTTACCAGGTCATTTACATTTTACTCTCCAAACAGTTACTTTGATATTTAATTTGCCTTACTCAGAACATTCAGTACCTCCAGCTTCTACCATAATCCTCTCAAAACAAGTCGGCATAAGAGCAACTCAAGGAAATCCCAATCAAATCCACTCATCTCAAGCTGTGCCATTTTAGACTGCAGAGACACCACTGAAAGTGTGGAAATTTGTGTAGGAAAGAATAAATTATGTAGCAGCTGTTCCTATGAAGCTCTAGTGTGTACATATGAGGCATCCTCACAAGCACATGCAAGCAAACATGTTGCTTTTAAAAACAAGTGTCAAGTCTAGAAACTATGCTTTTCTGTAATAATGTTTTCCTCTCATCTTTCATTTTTCATAACAATAAAAGAACAGCACAAAAGCTGTATACAGGGAACTTCACTGCATGGGCATGGCACAGCATTTTGTTCATCTAGTGTGCTCCAGGATACATGTAGAGGTCTTGTTCAGTTCAAACCTTGATGGGTCAAATCTTTGTTAAAATAAGGGTTTTAATTTCATGCTCAGTGTATTTATTTCTGAATACATTCCTCAATTAATCCTCAATTCTGATTAGTCAGAAAGTGTGATTTAATTTCAACAGCACAGCTTTAACCAACGTATTGCCACCAGCAACATGATGCCAGCAGCAGGGTAAATCACAGCTTTATATTTGTTCTTATGCTTGTTGTAATATAATGCTTATTTATGATTTCCATGGCAACACTTAATTCGCTTCCACTTTCTTGGAACCTGTGCAGGTGTGAGTTCCACACAACCTCTGCAAATTTAATTATAACACATTGTTGCAAATCTTTTTGAACCATTAACAGGGCAATTTAGTTCAGGAAACTTTCAGAGACAAAGTAGTATATCTGCAGTATAAACAGATGGAAAATGTTCCTATAACAGCATGCCTTGCTATGCTTTAGGCCCTATATTCCCGAAGGATTTTATGTGCATTTCATGAAATGTTTGTGTGGGCTACACAAATTATGGCTCCACAAATACACTGCTCACAAAAAAATAGAGGATACATCATCAGTTGTGAGCAGTATACTTGAACGTTATTCTTGAACAAAGAATAGTGAGAGAATAAACAGATCTGGCCTGAAATCCCAGTTATATCCCTTAAGGAAAACAAAGTACTTAACCAAGAGGCTTTTAATACAACAGAAAATTACATTTGGGTAAAGCTTAGTGCAACAGAAGCAGTCAGGTCAAGGAGACACAGTTCGTCTAACTGGGTAGTCCTACATGCAGTAGATCTTCATCTCTGAAGGTAAATGGATAATTTCCTAGGTATTACCACTCAACCTTGTAATTAAATAAACAGTAATCATGCAACTGTGTAAAAACAGAAATATTTATAATATTTCCCACACTTACACTGTGTGCTGGTATTTTTTCTCACATTATAAAATGTTTTTTTTTTTGGTGTCAATCTGTTTCTGTGCCTTTTGGCCCAGATGATGTGTGCTAGGAAGGAGATTAGGATTCCAATTCCTACACACATTCACTGTCACACATGTACATCCAGATGATTGTCAATTACGCTCAGTGTCTGACATGGCCACTTCTTACACTGTATTATCATATAAATTACATCCATGTGAATTGTTGATATTGTTATGGATTCCACATGGACCACTTATTTAGCAGAATGGGAATACATGTCCATCATTGAGTCGTAGTTAAGAGATACACATCCATTCACTTACAATTTAAATCCTCTCAGCAGCCTAAAATTAGCCTGGCTGTTGATTTTTTAACAAAACTGCCTCACAACTACAACCCTATCTGTCTCTCTCTCTCTTTCTCTGTCTCTGTCTCTCTCTCTCTGTCTCTCTCTCTCTCTGTGTCTCTCTCTCTCTCTGTGTCTCTCTCTCTGTCTCTCTCTCTCTCTCTCTCTCTCTCTTTCTCTCTCTCTTGTGTGCTATTTTAGTTTAAGTCCTCCTCTTGGTTTAAAAACAGTAATCAAATACATAGAAAATGTGCAGTTAACATAATATTAATGGGACATAATGAAAAATTGCTATTGTATTTAAAAAAAGAAAATCAATTGTGGCTTAGGTTGTTTTGTATGACATTATTGTTTTGTTTTGCTCCAGTTTAAAACTACACAAGAAAAGCTCTTACTAAGAAAAGTTTACTGTTTTAATGAATTCCAAATACTCGAGTATTTAAAATGTTTATTGAAATAATGAAATTGGCCACCCAGAAGGTGAAGAATGATGTGTCCTTCTGTATCTAGAATGCAAATAACATGAAGCAGAATCTTCTGAGGTCTGTACCATAACATGAAAAATATTGTAGTTTCTGAAACCTTGCAGCAATCAACTGTAGATTTAAGTCCTTATGATCTTACCGGCTTCAGTACGAGCAGATTCTGTTAGATTTCCAATGATAAATCAGTGATTTAATTTTTGCACTACACATACCACTATTATCAGCTCTCCTTACTATATAGGTGAATTTTGTAGTACTACAATTATAGACTGTAGAACATTTGTTGATCTGCATACTATGTAAGTCAATTTTCATCCTGTTCTACAACGCTGAGGATAGATATTATTTTGTAGTGGATCAAGCACAGCGCTGAAGTGCCACTAACATGGTGGTGGAATGTAGTGTGTTGCCCTATTATGAGTGGATCAGACACAGCAGTGGTGCTGAAGTTTTTAAATAGCTCGTTATCACTGCTAGACAGAGAATAGTCCAACAACCAAAGATATCCAGCCAGCAGCATCCTGTGACCACTGATGAAGGATTAGAGGATGACTAATACAAACTGTGCAGCAACAGATTGAGCTGATGTCTCTGACTTTACATCTACAATGAGGACATTGATAGAAAACACATTGTGTGTTACAAACTGTTGTGTCTGATCCATTCATACAAGTACAGCATACACTAACCACATCAGTGTCTCAGCAGTCCTGCCAATGAGCCACCACACCAATTATGCCTTCTCTGTGGATGACCTGTGGGGGACCATTGAAGAACAGGTTGAAAGGATGCTACAAATGCAGATCATCAGCTGGACTACAGTCTGTAAATGTAGAACTATACAAAGTATCTATATAATAAGTGGTGCTGACTAAATGGAAAATAAGGGTAGCAACGAATAGCTGATGGTATGGCTGATTGGTGTACAGTAATTATTTGTTTTACCAATGTGAACTCCCTAATCATATAATTTAATCAATCAAGTTGCAAATGTAACATACTTCATAGATGATTAACTGACCTAAAGATAGACTTCACATAGAGTGATTCACATATCTAGTAATTGAAAGTAAATTTAGTTTTTATATTTAGGCTATCTGGGGGCCTCTGAATCTTTTTATTCTTCTCAGACATGCTCTCTTGACTCTTTTACTATCAGCTGTCACTCTGAACCAGTTGTGTGCCACATGCCCTAATATCAGTGTTGCCCTGAATCATTCTAGTATCCATCTTTCCAGTCAGTCACTGGATTTGAAGACTCTCTGTAGCTAAGAAACTGGTAATAGGAAGTGTGAGCTCCCTTCAGCAACACTCCATACAGCTGCTGGATGCTGTTATTACAATCTGCCTTGTGCAGAGCACTGCTCTTCTGAGCCAGACTGGAAGCCATGAATGTGTGTTTTGAAGCTCATTTACTACCACGCTGAGATGCAGTCAAGCTCATTTCAAAAGATCATCATATTGCAGGTATAGAGCCACATCACTGCTACGTAAACTGAGCTCCTGAGCCCAAATTGCTGACTAGGCTCCCACTCCTCCATGATAGCACCAATTCTCTCCTCACTTCTCCCTAGGCCTTAAACGTGTTTGCTTATGTCAGCCACTCATGAGAAAGCATTGTGTATGCTATCTGAATTGCTAATTGCCTTCTAGCTTGCTTTGATGTCTCTGGTGAGCGACTATTTTTATAATTGCAGTAAAGCGTCTCATATGTTTTCTGCCCATCCATTTTTCTGTTTCTAGTCCTCAGAAACCCCCACTGCCATGTTGAAGATTAAAGCCTGAGGGAAATATGACTCTGTTCTCTCATTTGTAGGTAATGTTGGTCTAAAATGTTTGCTCTGCTTTGCTTTCAGACAACTTAGCATCTAAGCATCTTTTTCTTCCCTCTGATTTTTCTCTCCTCCCCTCTACATTTTTTGTCTATTTTTCTTTAGGCCCCCAGAATGCTTCTTATTTGTTTCTTTTTTTCTTTCCTGTCCCAAACAGCTCATGATGATATTCCACAGATATGGGATTAGTAAAGTGATGTCTTTTAAGTGTTTGGTCATGGATACAGCGTGGTGCTGAATGTAGAAGTCAGAGCTCAGCGGATAATGCTTAGAGGTAACGGGACCCGTGAGGAAAGCAAAATGAGGAGTGCTTTATGAAAAAGATGAATGCAGCCTACTTATTTTTTGCAAAATGGAAAAAAAAAACATGGAATGTAAATAACAATACATGAGGCAAGACTCAACTTTAGTCCTGGAGCACACTTCTTAATATTTCACCATTAATACAGAAAAATGCATTAGCAAGTATGATGAAATAGACAGAAATGAAGCACTTTGTATTCGCCATGTGCTGTGTTTATACACAGCTTAATAATCCGTTAAAAATCTGACTGATGGCTCAATTGGAATGAAAAACTTTTAATGCATATGCCTAGACTGGGACAGACCAAAACGCTTGAAGCCAAGCCAAAGGACATTTCTATGCAGTCGCATGTTTAATAATCTGTTAAACAGAAGAATAATCAACATGCAAACTTCTGAACTTAATTATCCACTTTGAGCATCTGAGTGGGGAATGAAAACTGATGAATATGGAACTAAAGAAAGCTTATATGACACAAGTATGTCTATTTGTGTGTGACTTTTAAAGCTGAATTGTGTGTATGACATTGTACTCTGCTCGCCTTTTGTTGAGAAGAACATCTAGGGAATATTTTGCTTACACTGGCATCATTTCAAACTTAAATACACAATCAAGGTGACATAAAAGTCGGCCGTAATACTAGGTAAATGTTAGCTCCTTATATATTGCTCACAAAAATTAGGGACTATTTCAAGATGAAAAATCCCCTAATGAATTATCCCCTAATTTTTGTGAGCTACAACTATAGCTACAGTCTACAGTTACCCTAAATGGTGCTCCTTGCATGAGCATAAATTTTGTTTAGAATACATATTATTTATATAGAGATGCATATGTTAAATACCACAATGAATATAATCATTTTGTACTGATAATCTTTGTGTAAATTTAAAGGAAAGAAAATGTAAAGGTATCAAGAGGTATCAAGAGTATGATGGATCTGTCACTTTTTTTTAAGGAAAGCCATAAATGCATTGATATACAAGTTTATATACAGGGTGAGTCAAAAGGCACAGGACACTGCCAGAACAATTGTCAGGGTTTCAGTAGAGATTTTTAGATGACCACTACGTGGCTTGTCGTCCACAGTTGTCCCAGTTTCTCTGAATGTTATCTATGAGGGATGCTGTGTGAAATTGGTGGTCTTTCATCTGTTGATGAAGTTGGCGCTACGGTAGCTGTGTTCCACGGACATCAGAATCATCAATTCCATCTTCAGTTACCCATTACGAACAATAAACGTTTTGAACTTTCTGTGTTGATAACTTTTGAACCACAAGAGATATCGTAAATATGTGACAATTGGGGTTAGAGAATTCTAGTCTTCTTTGATACGCTACCTGACCACCTTCCCATTGAAAAATGTGCTCTTGATCCAGTATGGCGCCTTTCAAGATGGTGGTCGTGTTCCGAACATAGGCCCCCTAACCTATTACTTGCTGAGGTATTCAGGTATGCCATTTTCTATTTTGTTTCTGAAAAGGGTGTCTTGTGACTTTTGACTCAGTTACAGGTTGACCTGTAGTTGGTGGGACAAACAAGGAGTTCTACTTACAATAGGACAGGTAAACACACTTAACAAATGCCATTTACCGACTGTTACAAACCCGTAATCCACACAAACACGCTCTATACAATTGAACAGTTTCTAGTCCAAACATGAGCTAACAAACAACCTTCACTTCAGTTCCATTTTTGTCCAAATATGACTGTATATTGCATATAAACATGGCAAGTACGTCAGTGGCTTAGCCAGCTAGGTAAGCTAGGCCATACAGCCAGGTTGCTCTTCTGAGAAACAATTATTTTGTAACTTTTTAAAAATAGATAATTAATTTAGTCACCTGCCCAATCAGCCATGGTTCAACAAGCAATTTGCACTTTAACCCCTGCCTGTATGAGATTTGGAACCACAATGTTAGAAAGAGACATCCCAAAAACATCCTAAAACTTAAATACCTGTGTGGAGTCTGCATGTTCTCCCTGTGTCTGTGTAGGTTTTCTCCAGGTAATCCAGTTTCCTCCCACATTCTAAAGACATGCATGTTAGGTTGATTGGTGTTTCCAAAGTGTCCCTTAGTGTGCGAATGTTTGCATTAGTGTCTGAATGCATGTGCCCTATGATGGATTGATGCTCTGTCTAGGGTTGTTCCACCCATCCAGACACCTGACTAGGGTAAGCAGATAAAAAGATGAATGAATTCATCATTCATTACATCTTCAAAACATCAATTGTATTTTTTTGTACTTTTGGTATCCTACCAGTCTCCAAAGAAAAGTCAATTTACTGGCCCGAGAACCTTGTAAGACACGCACACACACACACACACACACACACACACACACACACACACACACACACACACACACACACACATGCACGTGCGCACGTACGCACACGCGCACACACACACACACACACACACACACACACACACACA
>JAUZST010014720.1:0-10499 GCA_034779995.1 Parotocinclus haroldoi
ACTATCTGCATCAGTGGCCATTTTAGCGACAGACACTCATGGTACATCAATTACAAACACACACACACACACACACACACACACACACACACACACAGTAGGCTCAAGAAAGCTACACTGCTGTAGATGCAGATTAGGTCACGGTGGCATTTACCATAATATATAACCACACTTGCTTTGATCCTGTTTACAACACTGTCATAATGAGGCATTGGCCCTTCTATATTTGAAACTGTACCTGTTTTCAGGTCCACATTTCCAGCCTTTTCCTGTGCCTGTGTGAGTTGAGCAGCTATGTATGCCTCAGTGCTTCAATGCCTTTTCAGTGAGTGGAAAATGCTGCCTCCATTTGGCCATCTCTGTAACATTTCCTTGTAGCAAACTGTAGTGTGGAATGGGCCTGCAAATCACAACATATAACTTCACTGAAACACAGGTTTTATGTCAGGTTTTGTTGACGATCTGGGGCACGCACTGTACTGCGCATGAGAAAAGCACGGTTCACTGGCATGTGTTTTGGTAGTGGGATGACGCCTGATCGATTGTGTGATGAAACAAAGTTTGTACTCTGTGAAGCGAATTTTCAAGTTGTGTAAAAGTTCTGAGCTAAAGCCAAGCTTTCAATGATCACTGAACATAAAAAAAAATCCCATTATAACAAAGCCATCGATTTATCATTGAGCAATAATCATATGTTCCTCAGCACGCAATTGGTAGTCTGCGGTTTATTTCCTCCATTCATCCCCATTCTGGAGACGAGGTTTGCTCCTCGAAACAATCGCTCTCTAGCTAATGTCTATCAGAGTCACACTAGAGCGATACCTTTTTTATTTCAAAAGTGACATTTAAATCAGAGGATGCTGCAATGGCAGGAGGCTGCTTTGTATCTGACAATCCATCTGTTGTCAGGCAAGAGCGAGCATTGCAGAAGGAAGCCATCAAGTTCATTTCCAGCATGCCTGTTCTTGCTAACACTCTGTACGCCAGGCCTGCTCTTATTATAATGATATTAGTCGGCCATGTTTCTCGACGCTGCCTCTTATCATTTATCCAAAGCTGCTCGGAGAGTTTCATAAATAACTCTTGTCACAAGAAAGGGGAAGAGGAGACGGGGAAACAACAAAAGGAAAAGCTCAATATTTGAAAACGTTAGATCTTCCTAAAGTCACACAAAAGTTTAGATGAAAAAGAGACATCAGTAAATGAGTTACAGAGCATTTAACATTCACGTCTGGCTTTATTCTTATGGATGAATAACAGAACTACTTTAAATATCCCACGTATGTGGGTTATTTCTATTCTAATTTGGGCAGAACTGAACCTTGGAGCACTTCAACAACAGACTCCACAGAAGGCACTAATGTTACCATTTGAGGGCCAATGAAGCTTGAACAACAGCACAAGATCACAGCCCAGGTGGAGGCCTAGACCATGCACCATCCCTGCAGTTGTTTAAAAAGGAAAATGGGAAAAGCGTTTGCCATCCATTTAAATAGTTTCTCATAAACAACTCTCCCTACAACTGGTAAATCTGGTCTCTGAATGGCTCATTGACCAAATGCACCTCGACTGGTTCATCCAAATTCGTTGAATACTTAATAGCAAAAAGCAGAATAAGAAAAGGTGAAAGAGGGGGTTGTTGGGGAGGAATCTATTACGTGTTACAGTTAGATAAAAATAAGTCAGGAGGTGAAACTTGTGACCAGAAATCATGCAACAGAAAAAAAAAAATATTAAACTAGCCTTTTTAGTCAAGACAGGACAAGTAGTTCGAGTCGACCTAGACGTTTTGTAGTCCAGACCAAGACCGGAAATGGAGGAGACCAAGTCGATCCTGAAACCAGATTAAGATGTTATATTTTTTAAAATCATACACGAATAAAAAAGAAAATGGGGAAAAATACAATTCGTTTGCGACTCACACTTATTAGATATTATATAACAATAATAATTAAATTGTATTATATTTCAGCTTGAATGTAGTAAAATATTATATTAATTGATATATAGAAACAAGTATTAATTATTATTATATTAATCTAAGTCAAGCTAAGGCAATGTGCAGAACTGGTAAATCAAACGGCTAAAAATACACACTTCATTCAAAATAAAAAAGTTCATTGATTGGATACTGATCGAGAAGAGCAGTCACTTATTTTTCGATTTTGCAGATTCCATTTAAGCATGTACACTGCTCACTAAAATGAGGGGATGTTCCAATATTAATATTCCCTAATGAGATATCCCCCAATTCATATGAGCACTATAGAAAAAGGAGATATTTATTCTGTTTAAATGGATTGTTGATATTCAATAAATGTGCTCTTTATAATAAACGTTAGACAGACACGTTGGGTTTGACTGGTCTCAACAACAATTTCTGACTCCACCTTACCCCGAAACTGAGATGAGACAAAATGAGTTCGACAACGTGTTGAGACTGTTTTTTTTAAACCCAAGACCAGACTTGAGTACTACAGGACCAGATTACACATATTTAACCAGAGCTAGTTGCTTTAGTATTTACTGAAATATCTGTTGAGGCAGGTGAGGCATTGGACAGACCGAGCCAGATTTACACACAAACCTCTAAGATTAAATGATTCAATTTAATTATTCAACATCCAGTTTTGATTAGGCAGTGTTTGTTTCCAATGTCATATTGTAATCTTAATGCACATATAGCCTTTGGTACGAGTCACATTTTATTCCCAGGTTTTCAGTGTTTTCCTTGTGATCAGTGTATTGAATCTAATCCCGATTTTCATTATCTCTTGGTGAAAAGTTGTGGGCTGGACCAAGGACGAACCTGTTAAATTTCGGATCTGCTCTGACTCCCATCTGTTCCCGCAACAGCCCTAGTTGTCAAAATTTTAGATCTCATTCAACAATAGGTGCAAAACTGGGCTCTTGCACTCCCTCATTATTGTGTTAAAGATAATGCCTGCCTCTCATGGTACCTATATCATTTGGGGTTTTATCAATAGGAATAAACCTACGTAACATTTTGCACATATGTGAAATAAATTACCTGTTCTATGAACGGTGATGATAAACAAGAGATCTACAAACTGCATATTTCCGATATTCACACAAATGGTCGCAGAAATACTCAATTTTGTCAAAAGAAACTATCGCACAAAAATGAAAATGAAAGAATGTTTAATTACGTTCATTTTTAACTGGAATAGTACGACCATGTCCCCTCCACGTTCTGATTGCTTGCTTTAAAAGCGATTTTCTGCCCGCGTTCAAAGTTAGAATCAAGCCCTACATGTTCTGATTGGTCTCCTTATAGAACCAATACTAACTAATAATGTCCTCATATGATATTTCAATAAATATGTCTCCAATCCACTTATCCAGAGAAGGCCATTATGGGGCTTTTCTGTCACTTGAGTAAAGGAAAAGGATCAGGGTATTGGAAAAGAGAATTGCCATCACTGATGAACCTCTCAATCAGAGACTATGAAATTAGTGTGATCCACATAATGCTGAATTATTCATGCTGAGAAGGGTTACACCAGTTTGGTAAGCTCATGCCTCGATGGGTCATTTGCTAAAGAATTCATACATTCTTAATTCGAGCAGTGGTTCGAAGATTTTTTTAGTACACGAAGACTGAGGTCACGTGGCATATGCATGTAGACATACAAACATGTACAAACAACTAAAGCATGGAGGCATTAGACATGGCACACAGCTCCAGAGGCATGATGGTAACACTGAGTGACCTTGCCACACTCAACCATCTCCTCTCTTAATTTGCCCAGTGGCCCTCAGTCTCATAACAGCCTCAAATTCCAGTGTGGCCTTTCCACACAAACCACACTAGGTCAACTCAGAGTTGACAAGGATTTGCTTTGGAAGAAATATGGAACCAACAACACAACTGTGAATAAAATGCACAAAACAAAAATTGTCCAAACACAATTATTGTCAATTATACATTAATTCTATATGAACTCTATTAGATCTGTAAAAAACTTTTGCGCCAACATTGACAGACCCTTGATCATTCCTTAATGCCCTCTGTAAAGACTTAAGCAAGTATTACATTCAGAGACCACTAATTCATTTCTCATTCATGTCAACTTCAATTCAATTCAATTTTATTTATATAGCGCTTTTTACAACGTAGCATTGTCTCAAAGCAGCTTTACAGTAATACGTTATCTTAAAAGGCCAGTCCCAAGTTGAGCAAGCCTAGGGCGACAGTGGAAAGGAAAAACTCCCTAAAATGGTAGGAAGAAACCTCGGGAGGACCAAGACTCAACAGGGGACACATCCTTTGTGGGCGGCCTAGATGTTATAATAAATAAATACTAAAAATATATTAAATTATAGCAAAATAGGTTAATAAATCAATAACAAATTAATAATAACATTTAGTAAATTAGTAATAGAATAAAAAAAAGTAAACTATAAAACAAAATAGATTATAAATTGAGTCCTTAGAGGGAGGTCCTTGGAGGCACATCATCTCCTAATCGATGGAGGGAGTTCCTGCACTCTGGTGGGACTTGCCTCCGCCGATGGAGACCAGCAGAGCGATGGGATGCTGAGTGTACATTAATGTGAAGTAAAATGAAGTTTTTTATTTTAGCAAATGGCTGCAATGAAACAAAGTATGATACATTTAAAGGAGTCTGAAAACTTTCCATACTCACAGTATATCAGGTATATCATATATATATGGTGCCTGTTATTCTGAGGGATTTCCTCTCAGACCTGGATTAAAGGATTAGTCTGCTCCTGGACAGTCTGTGGTGCAACATGGCATTGGTGGATGGAGCGAGACATAATGTCCCAGATGTGCTCGATTGGATTCAGGTCTGAGGAACAGGCAGGCCAGTCCATAGCTTCAATGCCTTCATCATGAAGGAATTGCTGACACACTTTAGCCACATGAGGCCTAGCATTGTCACTGACCCACTGTTGCAGGCAGCAGAGCGTTCTCCACGGCGTCTCCAGATTCTGTTACATCTGTCACATGTGCTTATTGTGGACCGTGAAGAGCACAGGGAGCCAATGGAAAATCTGCCAATCTTCTCTGGCAAATGCCAATCGCCCTGCATGGTGTTGAGCTGTAAGCACAAGTCCCACTTGTGGACATTGAACCCTCATACCACTCTCATGGAGTCAGTTTCTGACAGTTTGAGCAGAAACATGGATATTAGTGGCCTGCTGGAGGTCATTTTGCAGGGCTCTGGCACTGCTCCTCCTGTTCCTCCTTGCACAAAGTAGCAGGTACAGGTCCTGATGCTGGGTTGTTGCTTTCCTACGACCTCCTCCATGTCTCCTGGTGTACCTCGTTTCTACCTGTTGTCTGTTCCATTTGCACGACAGCAGGTAAAATTGATTCACAATCAGTGTTGCTTCTTAACTGGACAAGTTGATTTTACAGAAAAATGATTGACTTGGTGTTGTGTTGACAGTGTGTTGTTTGTGTTCCCATTTTTTTTCAGCTGTGTGTGTGTATGTATGTATATGTGTGTGTGTGTGTGTGTGTGTGTGTGTGTGTGTGTGTGTGTGTGTGTGTGTGTGTGTGTGAATGCTCTGCTTTGCCTCATAAATCTGACAGCTACACACAATTAAACACCGCAGGTTAAAGTGTAGCCTGAATGGTGTTTTTCTTACCACTGTAAGACTGAACCGGTTTTCCATTCAGATAAACCTCCAGTCATGTGATTCGAACCGGGCGCCGATGAGTCCCAAGCACAAACTGAACAGGGTAACCAGTGGCCTACATTCTCGTACCGTACATCCACAAGCTGTACAACAAGGTAAGCGTCCAATAGTGTCCTTTCCCCGATCCCTGGGGTGGGGGGGTGGGGGGGGTGGGCGCTAATACTTTTGCCGTAGCGTCATGTTATCCACAGTCAGTAATTAAGCAGCTCAAATAAATTAGGTTGAGGTATCAGAATTATCTTCTATTGCCATTAGATTATCTTCTAATGTCGTAGCCCAAATTGAGCAAGCCTAAAGTGACAGTGGCAGGGAGAAACTCCCGACACGTTATTAGGAAGACCCCTTGGGAGGACCGAGGCTGAAAAAGGGACAGTTAAATACTATGAAGCGCATACCCAGATACAGTAAACATAAAAGTATAGCATGTGACACAAGCTTGGTGAAAAGAGAATATGTAGTTAGTTCATCAACAGATCACGTGTGAATCAGGGATTAGTACTAAGTGTCCTAAATGCCTCAAAGCTTTCCAATTTTACATTTTCTTCTTATATCTGGGGTCAAATCCCAGTGGCAAGGAAAAAGTGTCAGGGAAAAACCCCCTACACGTTATAAGGAAGGAAGCTCGGGAGGGCCGAGACGCAAAAGAAAGAGTCAGTTGAACGTCATGAAGTGCGTATTGAAATGGAAAGGCATATCTCAGAGAGAAGTAGAACAGGTAGCTAGTTTAGAGACTACATCAGCACTAACTATAAAGGTGAGAACCAGAAGGTAACAGCTAAGTGGGCTCACGTGAGAGATACGCAAGAATTACTTGGTACTGAGCTCAAGCGCTACAGCGGCAAGGAAAATCTCCCTCGTAACTAATGCGGGATTTAACTGGTAACCAGTGTAGAGACGACAGAACTTGTTCATTTTAATATAGATACGTAAGTGGAAAGTAACAGTAATTCAAACTTCGAGCTTATAAACTCATGAACCAGTTACTCAGCATCTATAAAAGGAAGGACGCTCCTTAGTTTAGCAATATTACGTTAGGGGACCACAGGGGTCTGCGATTGTTTGACATGTTCACAAATGCAAAAGGAACCAGATACCGAAATGGTCCAAGTGTATAAACGGCCTCTGGAATGTTGAGCCTCTTGAGTCTCTGAGGTGTCAGTCTGAATCAAGTGTCTTGCATTTGAGTTTAAATCAAATCTTTGGTGTGCGTGTGTGTGTGTGTGTGTGTGTGTGTGTGTGTGTGTGTGTGTAAGTTCAGATCAGTGTCTCCGAGTCCATATTGAGTCTTAACTATCTGGCGTTTGATGTGTGTTTGATGTGTGAGTGGGAAGTTACAGTAATCCAACCTCGAGCTTATGAATGCATTAACCAGTTTCCCAGCATCTATAAAAAAAAAGGATGTTTCTGTTTATATTGAACAATATTACGTAACTGTAAAGAAATCGATTCTGCTGTGATGTTTCTAATGAGGACATGAAAGGAGAGGTCCAGATCAAACCTAACGCCTACTTTAGAAACTGGCCGTTACTGAGCCCCTGACCTGCGGGTCTCGATAAATTCCCTGGCATTTTTTGTTTAAGTTAAATCTTTGGTGTGCGTATGTGTGTGTGTGTGTGTGTGTGTGTGTGTGTGTGTGTGTGTGTTCAGATCAGTGTCTCTGATGCGTGAGTCCACATTGAGTCCTAAGTGTCTGGTGTTTGATGCGTGAGTAGAAAGTTACAACAATCCAACCTCGAGGTTATAAATGCATTAACCAGTTTCTCAGCATCTATAAAGAGAAAGGATATTTCTTTTTATATTTAACGATGTTACGCAACTGAAAGAAAGCAATTCTGCTGTGACGTTTCCAACGTGGACATCAAAAGGAGAGATCCGGAGCAAACGTAACTCCTACTTTTATAAACTTCATACAGATGGACTGTCCGTTACCGTCTTTTCAGATCAGTGTCTCTCATGTTTGAGTCTCCGCTGTCCAATTTACCATTCTTATGCTTATTGGATGGTTTTAATTATTCATTAATTGCAAACCACCTTTTTTGAATCGTTCTGTCTCTCCAAACAGAGAATTAGCACAAAGCAGGTGGAGAAGGAAACCCCGCCACTGTACCAGGCTTCATTTGACACGCTATTCATGACTAATGATTCCCAAAAATAACAAATTAGGCCAGACTGCAGCGATGCTGAGCACGAGTGACGGGACGCCGCTGTGTGCCAGAAGGACAGAAGCCCAGAAAGTCGGCGGGTGAGGCTGGACGTCCCGTCCTTGGCACTTTTCTTGGCACGGGAACGTCCCCAAAACCAGTGCCATGTGATCCCGCTGTCATTAGGAGGAAGGAGGTTTGGCTCTGCTGCTCACTTTCTCTTCCAAAAACTACAAAGGGTTTGGATTGTGTTCATCCCAACACCGACACTGACCTGCTCTACATTCCCGAGGTTACAAAGAAAAAATAAACACAAGCATGACTAATTATATCATACGGATTGATAGGAAAATTTAAAAATAAGTATTAATTAATACTAAAAAAAATCATGTTGGCTTCCGCAGTAATTGAAATTTAATTCAAATCGGCAAAGAGGTATCCCAATTTTTTTCCTAAATAAATTTTTTCAGTCTAGCTTACTCAACTTTATATTTATTTCAATTTTAGAAAAATAAAATAAAACCAATTAAAAACATTTACTTTTTTTTTTTTAACAAAATGGCTTGTATTTATTGAGTTAATGTCACTGAGGCTCAGTAGATCAGGAATAGATGCTAAATTAGCTTTGTTTATCTGGCCTGTTGTGTTAGAAGCTTTTTAAAGCTAGCTAGCGGCTAAGCTAGCTTTGTCGCTGTTCAATGCTAGGTGCTTTTAAGTCTAGGGGAGTTGTAAAACGCGTATTCAAGCCTTAAAGCATTAGCTAAATTAGCTCAGGTGTGCTTTGCTACACAGATTTAGTGAGATGCCGAGTACCATTAAAAGGTTTTTAGCATTAGCATGATCAGGAAGTCATAATAGGAGGCTAATGTTTGTTTCATTAGCTCACACGTGCTAGTGCCTAGAAATCGGGCTTCTAAAGCAGTCTCAGTTATAGCAATATCGGGGAACATTTAGCATTAGCGTGGACGCGGTTCTGTAACTGAGCCCGTACTGGGACAGAACATGCTATATTAGCTCAGGCATGTTAGCCTGTGATGCTATGTTGTAGAATCAGTAACGTTTTGCACTTAGTAGTGTTTAAAGAAGCAACATGTGCTCATAAACTGCTAAATTAGCATGTTTTATGCTAGCGCGAGATGCTAGCGCTAGCACGGATTCCTGTTGTACATTAAGGAATGAATGAAGCGTTTTTAAGAAGTAAGGGAATCCCACGCTAGCTCTCACTCACTCACTCTCTCTCTCTGTGTTTTAGCCTCTTAGTTAGCTTTCTGTTTGCGCCCCGCTAGCTCTCCAGACTGAACAGGTGGCACTTAGCAGGTAGCGGCTAATCCATGTAAAGAGCTCACTTCATTAAGGAATCCCTTTAATGTGCCGCTCGGTCGCTAATAAATCATCCAAACCACGCCCCCGCCCCGCTTTATTTATTTATTTATTTACTTATTTATTTAATTAATTAATTATGTTGCTATTATTTGTAAGTATTAATATTGTATAATAATAATAATAATAACAATTATTATTATTATTATTATTTGTTTTGATATTAACCAAAAACACTATTATTCTTATTAAAAATAAAAACAACATTACTTACATATAAATACAATATTTTCACTGTAAATATATCAAATATAATAATAATAAATATATTTTTATTTTATTATTTTTGATGTATTTATATTTAATCTATATTTTATTTTATTTTGATTAGATTTTTATTATTAGTGGTTTATCTAAATATTATTAGATTATCAAACCTTTATTATTCATTATTATTGATAATAATAGATCACTAATGTTTAATCATATACGATTATTATTATCAACGTTATTATTGTTGTTAATAATTATTATATATGAAATATTTATAGATAAAATATTTTATTTATATTTAATTGATATTTTTGTTAGGATCAATTAGACTAATCGTGGTTTTTGATTAATATCAAAATAATATAGTTATTTGTAATTGTATTTATTATTATTCATAACAATATATCACTTGTTTGATAATATTTTATTATTATTATTATTATTGATATATTTACAGTGAAGATATTGTATTTATATTTAATTAATATTGTTATTATTTTTAATACAAATAATAGTGATATTTTGGCTAATATCACAACCATAACTTTATAATTAATTATTATTTATATTATTATAGATACTAATATATCACTGATCTTTGATAATATGTTGTTATTATTGTTATTATTATTATTATTATTATTATTATTATTATTATTATTATTGTCATGATTATTATATTTGATATATTTACAGTAAAAAATATTGTATTTATATTTAATTAATATTGTTATTATTTTTATTAAAAATAATAGTGGCATTCTGGCTAATATCAAAATAATTAACTATTATTAATATTTTTATTGATAATAATGTATCACTGATGTTTGATAATATATTATTATTATTATTATTATTATTATTATTATTATTATGATTATTGTGATTATTATTATTATTATTAATTATTATATTTGATATATTTACAGTGAAAATATTGTATTTATATTTAATTAATATTGTTATTATTTCTAATAAGAATAATGGTGGTATTTTGGTTAATATTAAAATATTAATATTAAAATAATAACTTAGTAATTATTATTATATAACATCTACATTCCCTCCCCCCCC
>JAUZST010014721.1:0-10499 GCA_034779995.1 Parotocinclus haroldoi
CTGAGCATAGAATCAAAATCCTGAGGATCAAACAAATAAATTAAATGACGTAGAACACAAATTCAGCTTTGCAGAGTAAAAGAAATCTGCAGAAAGAAGAGTCAAAATGCTGAATTACTTCTTGGAAATAACAGCGCTGAACATAGAATATTGGACGCAATTAAATAATACCAACGAGGGACAGTGTAAATGAGCTTATCACACATACGGACTGCTCAGGCCATCAAACCCAGCCTATCAGACTTTCCTCATCACCGTCCTTCTGATTACACACACCTGTTCCTTAATTCTGCTTGTTTCTAAGCGCTTTATACTGTTGAGGATTATCGTCAACCTCCCGTACTTCCGGTTTCATCTCATTAGATCTGCCGATCACTTATTCCCTTTTTGTGTATGACCATGGACTGTTTGTTGTTGCGGATTCTGCCTGTCGATTACTCCAATAAATGACAAAAATGTTTTGTCTCTGTACGCTGCGTCTGGTTTACCCGCTCGCGTTATAGAGCTCAGTTAGTGAGTGCTAATGTTTAAGAAAAGAAGTTGGTCTGCATGTTCAGATGCAAGTGTGCTCGATGATCGGTTATTGACATTTGTTAATCAATTCAGAATCGTTAACGTCCGAACTGCGGTGCATCTAAAAATCCAAATTTTCCCCCATTCCTAATGGGACAGTTTCTTGCTGCCACTGCATGACGGATACAGATAGGAATACACCATACTGAACTAATATTTGCTTTTCTGATGATCCTCTTTAATGAAATAAAATCAAATGCTTCTTTTTTCAAGTTGCTTTATGTTCATTTTGAAATGTTTCCTTATTTTTTGTGAGCAGTGTAATTCCTGTAGTATTTGTAAGTACAGTTGAATCCGGTTAATGGGACCAGTCGCTTATTCGGACCGAATCCTAAAGTACTGAAACAAATCCTATTATATACATGTAATGTTATTCGCTTATTTGGACCAAAATTCAATTTAATCGGACCAAAGAACGTGAGAAGCAAATAAAAAAAAGAAGCCACAAGTCGCCACTTAGAGCGGATGCAAAGCAGATCAGCCATTTATGGGAGGATTTTTGGGATCCCCGGGAGAATTTATGCTTATATTGTTTGCACGTTTGCTATATGTGTAAATCACACAAAGGTTTAATAAACATTTAATATGTTACATAAATTATAGCAAGTCCTGTCTTGGAACAAAGGGGATGTTCATTTATTCGGACCAGCCAGTTATTAGGACCAAAACGATCACGTCCCGATGTGGTCCCATTAACCGAATTCGACTGTATTTATAACAGTACTGCTTTATTGTAGGTTCACTGATAAATTATCAGTACATTTTGGGGGACTATTGTAGTTTTATAAATAGTGTCTGGTATTTCCCTGAATTAAGCTGTTCCTACCTTTTTATCTTATATATTATATACCTGTGCTCACATCTAAACCAATATGTGTTCTTCTCTCATCTAGACTTCTTATCAGTGATGTGTATCCTAACATTGTTGCTACAGAACCAAGAGATCATTCCTAATATTCATTTATTCCTGTAATGCCAAACACTAAAATAAATGACAGCAACACCTCTGCCTAGTCCTGTGTCTACGTGGGTTTACTCCAGTTTTCTCCCACAGTCCAAAGACATGCGTATTAGGCTAATTGGTGTCTCTAAAGTGCCCCAGTGCGTGACTGAGTTTGTAAATGTGTGAGTACACGTGCCCTACAACGGCACCCAGTCTAGGGCTGTTCCTTCCTTGCGCCCTATGCTGCCGACTAGACACCTTTTGAGACCCTATCCAAGATCAAATGAATAAGAAAGCGAGTGAATGAATGACATTATGTTTGTCTCCTAAAGCAGTATAGCCCATCCTGAACACTTTGTTTAGCTGAGAGCTGTCTTTTGTTATTCCTTCCTCACAGCTTACCAGGTGGAAGATGTTTTTTAGATTATATCAGGAGTGTGACTTTTTTTCAAACTTGTTATAAACCTATGTGTTTATAGAGCTGCAGCACGCTGTAATAAAGGT
The DNA here is from genome assembly GCA_034779995.1 of Parotocinclus haroldoi. Taxonomy (NCBI): domain Eukaryota; kingdom Metazoa; phylum Chordata; class Actinopteri; order Siluriformes; family Loricariidae; genus Parotocinclus; species Parotocinclus haroldoi. The sequence goes on from JAUZST010014721.1 coordinate 2,021, forward strand.
ATCGAGGTTTTATTGGCTGTGGCTCTGGAACATTTTGTGCTGGTCGTGGTACGGGTTCTTCGAGGCCCCACTCAAGCTGACGAGTCGGCCAAGAAGCTGCGCCAGCTGCTGCACTGCCAGTGGTGTGAGGAGAGAGTGTTCCTTAAGCCAGGCAGCATGGTTGAAGGTCAGTCTGGAATGATAATGAACAAATAATGCCTCTCTTTTCCTGTGCAAATGGACTGGATTTGTATTAAACATTATTATGGTTATGTATCTGCAGAGAATCGCTACAGACAGCTACCCTGTCAGTGTCATGGCAGCATGCCCGGGAAGACCGCTGTAGAGCTTGGACCTCTCTGGTAGACTACACTGCTCACAAAAATTAGGGGATGTTTTATTATGGGAGAGTTCATTTTGACAATTTTTGTGAGCAGTATTGTATTTCAGTGACTATAAAGTTTCTGCTACGTTTTCTCTGTGTCCTACAGGTCAGGGTCTTTGTTTAACACGGGCTTCCTGAGGCGCATGCTGGTGGCCGCAGTACAGCACAGCATGGAGGATATCCAACCTCTGGTAAAGACTCTGATATGTGAGGCTGACTGCACCACACTGAAGACCTTCTCTGTCACAGGTCACTCAGTTCTAGCCAACCAGGGTATGTATTCATGCTTATTTTATTTGGCTCTGTGCAGGTATGCACTGTTTAACGATCGTCCAATCAAAACTTGTTAATAACGGAAGATAATGTGTATTTATATTGAGCTGTAAACCTGCTTGTAATAAAAGCGAATGTGTAATTATTTTAATTACAGAGCTGATCCCCTAGAGGGCATTGTTACCTGTATAATGTAGTTATCTACAGTGGTAGGGTATTGGCTTCACTACTGCTCATTTAACTTGCAAGGTAAAATGAAATAACTTCATTTTTATTAATATTAATAATATTATGTTACCATTATATTAAAGTAGAATACTGAATCTGTAGCATTCAATGAAACTATTCTATTGGTAATATTCAGAAGAGAGGCCAGAGGAGGATATGATCTCCTGATGCTGCAACAACCTCTTGTGATGAACTCTCAGAATGACTTTCATCCCATCCAGAGAACACATATATGCCCAGTGAATTATGGAATAGTCACCCAGGATAAAGTGAGCTTAAAACTTAGTGGAAATATTACATTGATCTTTCATTTCTCTGCAGTGGAGTGTGGTGTGGTTATCAAAACTCTACAGAAGGTGGAGGAAGCAGACACTGCTGATCAATCAGGTGCCTGTTTGTTTATTTATTTATTTATTTTTTTACCTAAAGAGGATTGCTTTTCAGTTGTCATTTAGATTTTCTCTTAACTAAAAAACAGAAGGAACAAAAATGATAACCGTTAGTGAGAAGCTACAGCACTGAGCAATAATCTTATACCACCATTTGGCTTTGTTATTTTACCATGTATAATTATTTCTCAGCCTCTTTATTAGAACACAGCCAGAAAATTCAGGCAATTTGTATGAAGTGTTAAAAAAAAGCAAATAAAAGCGTATTTAGTGTGACCTCCTCTTACACTTGAGAAGTTGATACATCCTTCAAATACACACAAAAAAGAAACTGTGCACAAAAGCTATTGTGACAAGCTATTAATGACAGGGGAAAAGGCCAAAAAACAACTTGATACACCCGTTCAAAAATAAATATCTAATCAGCCAATCACATGACATCAATTCAGTGCATTCAATCAATGACATTGTTGTTGGTGCTAGAAAGACTGGATACTAGGATTTTCACACACAGCCATCTCTAGGTGAAACATAGACAGTGGGGCAAGACCAAACCCATTCCACTAGTGAGTCAATCTTTCTGCCTGCCTTGACCTCGGACCTTGCAAAACTTCAGCCAAACTGCTATGTAGAAATGCTCATTCGACACGTCAAATTGCTGAAGTTCTACACCCTTTGCAGCTGATGTAATTGCCTCATTTGATTAAATGGTACGTGTAACACTCTAAAACATTGTTAGGTAAGTGTTTTGTTCTGGAAGCTTTAGGTGGTGCTATGGAGTGTCTTTAGTTTCTTGTGTAATTTAGCCACTAAATATGATCTTGTATGTAGACTTGGATTAACAAAGGAGGGCCGTGTTATGTCTGGTGCAACATCTATCAGAGCCAAAGCTTTACTCAAGTTTCTCACATACCTGCGTAATAATGACAAGAATTCACGGTGTTTATCACCACCGCAGGAATGTATTTGCTGTTCTGCGGAACAAAAAAAACCTGTCTTTTGGAATTCTGCGATGATTTGTAATTAAGTAGGTTCTGCTCCATTGTGTCTTTATTTGACATTGATTCTACATTTACAGTTCAGGCTGGGGTTTGGTATTTGAACCCTCGTGTATCAGAACCTACTTAAGAACAAATAACATTTCTTACTGCCTCTGATCAGACTTAGAATACCGGTGCTGTGCAAAAGTATTAGGTCACCCTTAGATTAGATATCATCGACTTAGCAATTGTATTCTACACTGCTTACAAAAATGATGGGATATTTTATATGAATATGAAGAGGATCCCACAAGAACTGTTGGACAATCTGATCCTGGCCATGCCCCATCACCGTCAGTGTGTTTTGGCAGTCATGGGTGACCATACACCCTACTGACCAGTGAATGTGGAGGCACTTTCGTCAAGTTTGACATCCTTCTGTTCACCCCCAGGAATATTTCACTTACTACTCAGTCACCATAACTGAGTTTGCATTTAATTAAGTAAAATCAAAGACTTCTTTTTTAATCACGTCATATACAATTTGAAGTATCCCCTCATTTTTGTGAGCAGTGTAACTATATATAGTGATTTCTTTGTATCTTTAGTAGAATACAACTAAAAAATCTGTACGCAGCGTTCCAACCTGAGGGGAAAAAAATCCGAAAAAAAAAACTATAGGTTACAGCAGCAAATACTTAAGTGTAATTTCATCTTACTCTTAAGCAATAGCTTAACATAGCATCTAACATAGTTCTCCACCTTGTTGATGTAAAGTCAGAGACAGTAGCTCATCTGTTGTTGCCCAGTTTGTCATTAGTCATCCTCATTCTTTATCAGCGCTCAGGATGCTGCCTACATGATGCTGAAGGCTTGGTATTTTTGGTTTGTGGACTGCTTTCAGTGCCACTGAGGTGATAAATTCCAGAAGCACAACACACACACTTGTACACCCCCACCACATCAGTGTCACTGCAGTACTGCGAATGATGTGGGGGTCCACATTTAAGGGTAAATGTAGAAACAAAGAGGTGTATCTAGGTGATTGCAAATGTGCATGTTGAGTTTAGGCAGGATGTGTTTGTTTGTTATGACTCAAAGACAAACCACACTTCATGAGTACTTAATGGAAAAAGTCTACACATTTCCAGAGAGTTTCTAGCAGCCTAGATTAAATGTACAGCAGCATATTCTTTTACATCTTTTCTTCAACTATTTGTATAAATATCATACATTGTGCGAGACTATAAAGGACTATTATATTTAATTCCTAAGGTTTCCCTTGGTTACTTTCTGCGTTTTCTGACCTGGCTCTTATAGAACTGAGAAGACTTACTGTTTTTCACACTCAGGCAAAAGGAAGACCGGAGAGGAGCCGGGTAATGTGGTGAAGAAAATTAAAACAGATGTTTCCCTGGAGCACCCTGCATTTTACTACAGCATCCATCGCCACAGCATCCGTGGCATGAACATGCCCAAGTGAGTCCCTCTCGTCTCTTTACTCTCTTTACTCTCTTTATTGTCGTCTGATCCCTTACCAGAATGTACAGGATTATAAGGAACTACAAATGAAGTCTTACAGTTCTTAAGTAGGCTACATTACTACTTCTTGACTTGCATAAACTTGAACCCTAGTTTCTGGAGCTGTAAGGTGATAGTGCTAACCACCGACCCTTTATATACTGTATATAAAATAACCTCAATGGACTATGGTCATACAGTCTTCAAGGTGCATGTTAATGGAGCAAAAGGTCCAGGCTTCAAATACCTCCATTGCCATGCTGTCAGTGTTGGGTCCTTGAGTAAGTTCTGTAGCCATAATGACCTGGGTTACACCTTATACGATTGTATTAGCTGTAAGTCGTTCTGGCATGCCTGCTAAATTACGGTTTTTACATGTACAAGTCCTAGACCACCGTTAGATTTGTTGTTTGTTTACAACACATGGTATAAAGACCATATATAACATAACAGACTCCATAATGGTCTTTTCCACTAATTCTGATTCCAGTCTTTGTGAGCTTTAGCCTTTTTACCATGATCCCCTTTCCGAAAAAGTGGTTCTTGGCTGCTGCCCTTCCAAAGAGATCATTCCTGATAAACCTTCTTTGAACTGTAGAAGGGTTAGCTTGGCATCTAGATGAAGCTGCCAGATTCTGCTATTGCTCAAGTGTAAGGGGAGGTCACACTAAATACATGCCACTGTAAGATATAGAAGCCGTTTTATGGTTTTTAACAGTTTTTATACTGCATACATATTTCCTGTATTTTTTGGTTAATACAAAGACTGAGAAATTACTATACATGATTATTATATCAAAATAAAACCTAAAACAGTGGCGTATGTAATATAACGGTGACCTAATACTTTCGCACAGTATTGGAATTTCATGAAAAATTAAACTACATGTTCTTTTTTGAATAAGTGGTCTGCATCTTGTGCCACATCTTTAGCTTGAAGGGCCTTAAAAGAGGTGGAACGTAGGACCACTTGGGGACACCCTGGTCTTTCAACTGACTGTCTCTCCTGTGCCAGGCCCTCTGTTTTTCCTCTTAGCCAGGCCCTTTTGGTCCTTCCTAGCACTTTATTATTCACCAGACCTTTCTTGGTCTCACCAGAGGCAGGATGTGACTCACAGTGGCTCAGTGTTAGGTCACTGATTTGCCCCAATCCAGCCAAATTCACATTCCATTGGTGTCAGTTGTGTTTTGAGTTAGCGAGGGGTCTTGCTGTTTCCCAGTTCTGGTGCTGGGAGAATCCATCTGGCACGGGAAGACAGTGAATCTGGGGCAGAAGGGAAAGAAACTCTGGCGCCCGATAGAGCCAAATTAAAGGCCCACTCGGGGACATGAGCTGGGTCTGTGGTATGTGGAGGAGATCAGAAGTGCCAGTATCACAGGGTTTAATTCAGCTTTTGTAAATGGTGACTTTTTTTTAGCTGAAAATGAAACTTTTATGTTATAGAATTGATACTGGTCGATGGCTGGATTAATTCGCTGGCTGATTAATTGGAACGATTAATGCCATTTTTAGATAATTGGCATAGGAAAATGTGTGCGAAGTGGAGTGGAGAAAATGCAGACACACTTTGTTTTCTGCATTATAACTTGCAGCTCATAAACTGGGATCACTGAGTGACTTAAACACATTTAAACTTTAATTTTTCAGAAACAGGAAGGGGCAGCATGGTGGCTCGGTGGGTAGCACCGCTGCCTCACAGCAAGAAGGTCCCGGGTTCAATCCCAGTGTAGGGTGTCCTGGGTCCTTTCTGTGTGGAGTTTGCATGTCCTTCCCGTGTTTGCGTGGGTTTACTCCGGGTACTCCAGTTTCCTCACGCAATTCAAAGACATGAATTTTAGGTTAATTGGTTTCTCTAAAGGGTGCCCTTTAATGGATTGGTGTCCTGTCTAGGGTTGTTCCTGCCCTTGTGCCCATAGTTGCCGGGTGGGCACCGGCTGGCTCGCGTCCCCATGTGAATTAAGCGGAAGATAATGAATGTATGAATAAAGAAACAGTTTATGTGTTATTTTATTTATTTAAAAAAACAGTGTGCAAACAGAAATGGTGTATTTGTAAATGTATATAAAAATATAAAATGTATATAAAAATGTTTTAAGTTCAGCAATTCTCCTGTGTCTCCTTTATTATTATCAGTTTTATCAGTTGCAAAATTTGATATTGGCATTATATATCAGCCATTGCTCACCCTTCTTTCCAGTAAAAAATAAAACGAAAGCTATTTTATACCCTGGGTAAGAGCTCGTACTTTGAGTTGTAATTGAAATGCTGCATGTTCTTCCAGGCTGAATAAGTTCCTGCAGTACCTGACCGAGGCTGGATTCAGAGTGAGCCGTACACACTTTGACCCGACAGGAGTACGCACCGACGCCACTCTGGAGCAGTTCAATTCTGTCCTAACCAAGTACAGCGTCCCCACCTACAACTCGGCACCACCCAGCGCCATCAGCACAGAGGATGTGGCACACAAATTGGACTAAATTAACATTTGTGGAACGTTTCTGGCTTTTTTTCTGGCATTTTATTGTTTCTATGGCAGGATGTATTCTCGAGCAGCTGTGTTTGCATCCTGTCGCTGCATATTACTCAGAACACGTAGAACAGGTACGTGCGCTTAACGGACGTGGTACGTGTTGTGAAATTGAGCCTTGTGCCATCTCGATGTTGTCAGAACATCACATTATAAATCCTTAATTGGAAATGCTGTAGTGGACCGGTATTGATAACCAGCATAACCGCAGAGTTTCTCATACATTGATTTATTTAATATTACCGCTGGCACACACAACAAACATTTATGCAGTGAGAAACTGTCATTTAGGAGCCGCCTGGGTCCTTTCTGTGTGGAGTCTGCATGTCCTTCCCGTGTATGTGTGGGTTTACTCCAGGTGCACCGGTTTCCTCCTACAGTCCAAAGACATGTATGTTAGGTTAGGTTATTTGGTGTCTCTAAAGTGGCCCTTAGTGTGTGACTGTGTGCATGACTGTGTGTGCGTGCCCTATGATGGATTGGTGCCCCATCTAGGGTTGTTCCTGCCCTTGCGCCCAGACCCCGTGTGTATTAAGTCGAAGATAATGGATGAACGAGTGAATAATGAAACTGTCATTTAACTCTTTTAGGCTGCTTTGCAAAGATGCAGAACTTCCCCCTTCCCAAAAATATAAAGTAGTTCCCAAATACAGATATTGCCCTTTTACAATGGGAATCCGATAGTACATGTAAATACACATAAGTATTAGAAACTACACTCTGAACTTAATAATAATAATAATAATAATAATGATAATCCCAATAATCGTTTTGTTTCTTACCTTCAATACATTATTCAGTAAATGGCATAAGATATTGAATAGTTATTTTAAGTATACAAGCATTACGTTAAGGATTTTTCCCTGCTGTAGTTTAATATAAGTGTTTTAAGGTGCGCTGCACTCTTGTTACTGTCCTGTGCGCGATGTGGAACGCTAGATGGCCGGAGTGTTAAGTGCTGGGAAATGTAGTGAGCAAAGGTCATGATTGTGTACTGTACAACTTAGGATGAATTTGTCCAAACGTATGCCGATCATACATTGGATGGTACCTGTAGAAACCATTAAAACTTGCTCATCATAATTATCTCTGCTCTTCATCAGTGCACAGCACCAGTCAAACGTTGCTCAGCATTCAGTCTGCTCACTCTGATATCGCACGTATTTAAAACACCTTTGTGTGCGTAAATCGTTTAGGCAGCAGAGGCTAAGCTTTTAGGCGTGTCATTGCCGCTATACAATAGGAAGTAAAGTATAATGTACAGTAGTATTTGAGCAGGTTAATTACCCTAATAATAAGCATAATAACCCTACATTATAACATATACATTTACTTTATAGAAGACCATGGCAGTATGAATTGGTATGGTGTTGTTGTTTACAGATTGCAACACGACACTACTAAATAGTATAGCCAAACAGTACGTCAGTGTTACACCTATTATTTACCAGGGCAGGGTTGTGTTTCAGATCTACCCGTGACTTTCTGTCCACAGACCGAGTATCCCTGTTTAATGTTATTGAGAAGGGAAACTGGAAGTTCAGTCCAACTATCTGTGCCTTCCTGTTTACTCCTGTTTTGTACTATTGTACTATTTTGAGTAAGATAGTATGCACCGGCAGAATGCACCCATTTTTTTTATTGCACTGACACTTTGAGGCCATAAATGTTTGTGCAGATTTTTTTTTCTTTCTAATTCTTGTGATGATTGAGCAGTTCATCTGAGATTGTAAGCTTTCTAATGTTCATATTTATTTTCAGGTTTTGAATTTGATGATTAAATAAATGTGAGATTTTTTTTTTTGTCCTTGGTGTGTTGTTGTCCCCTTTTTAGAAAATTTTCGGAAGCTTATTTGCATAATATCAATGAGCTAAACTTTGCATCCTTTGTCTTGTAAATGTGGAAGGTGAGGGGAAAAAAACTTTATGTTAGACCAGCTATTTTAAACTCTTATCCTTTCTATGTTTTTTATTTTTATTTTATTTTTTTATGTTTTTGTTGTTTATATACGTTTTAGTGGTACAGACTGGAATCCATCTGTTCTCTAATGATCAGGATCAACACACATCAGGCACTATTTGGGTTGTGGATCATTTTCAGCACTGCACTGACACTTCGGTGGTTGTGTGTGTGTGTGTGTGTGTGTGTGTGTGTGTGTGTGTGTGTGTGTGTGTGTGTGTGTGTGTGTGTGTGTG
>JAUZST010014722.1:0-10499 GCA_034779995.1 Parotocinclus haroldoi
TATATATAAGATAAAGGCATGCTTAATAGAGCACGAAAATCAGCTTGAATGCACTCATCTTCACATAAAAATCCTTGACTGATTAACTGTTGTAGAAGACAACTCTCATACAATTCAAGTGAATTTCAGATCTGCCTTCATCATATTTTGCCTGTGGGTTAAACCATTTTATTTGTGTTCAACTGTAGCTTACTTTAAACATGCATAAAACGTTTAAATTACTACAGTTGGGCAAATCATAAAAAGATAGCTTATTTCATAATAAAGTGTTGAATATGTTCTTTATTGATTAGTGTGTTGTCCTATCCTTTTGCATCATTATGCACAGGATAGTGCAGGAAATTATATCTGCATGAGGCTTGCCCAGGAAAATACCAGTCAGAAATCAGAGTACACTTTCTGTCAAATGTACTTGTCAGAGTAACTGGTATAAATCATTGGTTACATTTTAAGATTTGACGATTGGAACTTAAACAGTTGACAGGAGCTAGCACTACAGCAGCACTAGCCACTTTTGCAACCTTGCCACGCTTAGCCAGTTTTTGTTCAAATCCAACTGCTAAAATACTATAAACATTTATATATAACATACATTTGCTGCACTGTTTTTTTAACACATGGCTTTTTCTGCAGCCATCAGCTGTGGACATCCTGGAAGCCCCATCTATGGACGCACCATAGGCAATGGCTTCAACCTGAATGATGTGGTGAGCTTCTCCTGCAACATGGGCTATGTGATGGAGGGCCCGGCACGAGCTCAGTGTCAGGCCAACCGCCAGTGGAGCCATCCACCACCAACGTGTAAAGGTGGGGAAAAAAGTTAAGTCTTCTATTCACACGGAACTGTGGCTAATCTTCTGTCTGCAGCACATTCTGGGTAAGGAGGGCAGCCTTTGTTTAATATACTTTTATCAAATTCTGCCCACCATGGGCTTGAAAGTTAAACACAGTCAGCGCTGTGTTATACACTATGGTAAGACTGCCAATTACTAATTTACTATATATCTGTAAGACCTACTATATGCCAGAAGTTTGACTTTAAGATGAAGGCATGTTTGATGGAGTTGGCGTTTGCATGAAAGTGCACACAAATTGCATGGGACTGAATTCAGAAAGATGTGCATGCAAGATTAAAGGCTGTAGATCTCAATAGTTATGCGCTTCAGCTTGTCCTTGTCCTATTTCTCAAGTTTCTTATCCCTGTGCTGTGTCAAATATGAGGTGTCACTTGAGAGTACCTATTACCTTTACGAACAGTGAGATTACCTCTCAGACTGCACAGGGTTGTCTAGAATGATGATGACTTGCTTAAAGCTTCTGCCAAATAACATATGTACTTGGTGCTTTGTATTTCTGCCCTCCCTTTCCTCCCTCTCTTCTTTCCTGTGTTCAGTGGTCAACTGCTCTGATCCTGGGATCCCAGCCAACTCCATCAGGCAGAGCAAAATCGAACATGGCAACTTTACTTTTGGCACTGTTGTCTATTATGACTGTAACCCAGGTTACTATCTGTTTGGCTCTCCTGTCCTCACCTGCCAACCAACCGGCCAATGGGACAAGCCTTTGCCCGAATGCATCGGTAAGTTACTGACGTGCTTGGTCCTTTGTTTCAGACCTCAAAACTTGGCAGCTAAATTGTACTGTTAATTATCATCTCGTTCCCATAATGGAGGCAGAAACACTTGAATGACCCTCTCCCGCTGCTTTAGATCAGTGTATTAATTGAGGAACAGGTGGAACACACACTTCGTAGGCAGAGTAATTAGCAATGCCAGGTTCATGACTGATCACGGCTTATTGGGTGCACATCCCATGAAAAGCCAAACATCCTCCAGTCTTTAACTCAGTGAGGCGCACGATGACAGCTGCACTTTACCTCATTATCTACTCTTACAAGATCCCCTACTGTCAGAGACTGCTTTGTAATACCAGCAATTGTTTCTGATCTGTAATGTTCGTTTTGTTTGTGTTTGTGTTAATGATTGTGGATGTTTTTGACAGTTGTGGACTGTGGACACCCTGGAACGCCTCCCAATGGCATACTGAATGGAGACAAGTTTACTTTTGGCTCCACGGTGCGCTACTCGTGTACAGGTGGCCGGCAGCTAAAGGGCGAGTCCTCTCGAACCTGCCAGCTCAATGGTCATTGGAGTGCACCAATGCCCTTCTGCTCAGGTATCTTCCACACACACAACAAGATAGTACCACATATCCTCTCATAAAAACGAATAGATATCTGTTTTTTAACTCTATGGGCCATAAGCAGACTCAAAATGAAAAAGCTACTGTACAGTGCTGTTGCAGGGTACAGTACTGCACTGAACTGTAATAATGAATGACTTAATGATAATTATGTTAAATTAATATGTTAGAATTATTATTACAGATTCAGATGCATAATTATGTACATTTTCTGTAATTCATGTAAATTTTCATTAAAAAAAGGTTTAGCATGTGTTTACCAGTTTAGACTAGGCTGTTATTAGGGGGTTGCTACATACATGATACCATTTCAATTATTTGTGAAATATATGTGATTCAATTACATATTGTATTCTCAGGATGCACAATAAGTGTTTCCAGTTTTGTAAAAAACACAAAGATAATAATTACTATACACTATTTGTTCTAAATGTTTTTAGATTGTTTCAAATACAGCACTATCTGCTAAGTAACTAAACTACGGTACTTAGCAGCTACCACACAGTGAAGTAGTCTAATAAGAATATGTGACCATGGTGCTGTCTGGTCAACATAAGTTTTGGTCAGTGCCCTGTTTCACAAAACATTCATCCATTCATTATATTTTGTTTTATCCACACGGGTCATGGGCCAGCCGGTGCCCACCCGGCAACTTGGGGCACAAGGGCAGGTGCGCCAATCTATTGTAGGGCACACATACACAGTCTCACACACACACAGTCAAACACTTTAGTGACACCAATTAACCTAACACGCATGTCGTTGGACTGTGAGGTTGAACCCACACCAACACGAGGAATACATGCAGACTCCACACAGAAAGAACCCAGGCCGCTCCACCCAGGGAGGATCTTCCTGAACCCAGGACCTTCTTGCTGTGAGGCAGCATGCTACCCACCAAGCCACCATGCTGCCCTTCACAGAACCTAATTTTGTGATTTTACCTGTATGGGAATTATCTGACATGATATTATTGTTCACATAGCAGTTTACCTAAAAAAGATTTAAACAGAACATATATAAATCATCATCAACTGCCAACTGTAACATTGTTAACTTCTGTATCTCCTAAACCAAGATTGCTTGGTATTTCTGCTTCTTATAAAGCAACACTCTATATATAATTAATATGATTTTTAAAATTAGCATAGTCGGTGGCAACTATTGTGTGTTTGGATAAACATGGCAACAACGCCTATGAGGAAAGAAAAAGGAGGAATTTGCAACAGAGGTTTCTTTTATATATTTCTCTCCTTTGAATGATGCAACACTCAAGGTAATTAGGTTTGTGGGAAACAGAATGTGTGCCTTTTCAGCAGAGAATTGATTTGGGTCTGTTTAATGTTTCTGGGTGCTATTTAATGTTTCCAGTCATTTTATTAAGGTTACAGGCTGTTATGTTGTGATCATTGACTTAAGGCTTGAAGATGCACACAAACATATTCAGGCCAACATTTTGAGATCACTAGTAAAAAGACATATTATATTATGAATTTCCACTTGAATCTAACACAATTCTGTCCATAATAAACCACATAATACATAATACACAAACATAATTGAATAAAAAGTTACACTTTTGAAAACTTGTGTTTCAGAATTATTACTATTTGGCACTACTGAAAAGCAAAAAAGTACATGTGTAATAGGAGCATTTTCACTAGTCATCTCAGGAACATCTAGTTCCTCTAGGTATATCCTTTTTCCTGTTTTCAAAAATTCCATTTGAAAATGTCCTTCAGAATTTTCCCATGGAACTAGTTATACAGGTGTAGAAAATAGTCACAAAAAACTGACCTGAGTGACAAAGGTCACAAGGAAAGCAATTTACCTTTTGTGTAGATGGGTATGCTGTAATTTTATTGTTTCCATGTTACAGTTCCCTTATAAATTGCTAGGTTATACCATGGTCTCACACACACAAAATCACCTGAGCACTGCTCGTCTTAGACCTTGATTAAGTGTATGTGACCCATGAAGGGAAAAATGCAGATACCAGTATATTCCTTTTTTACCAATCCTCCAGTGTGTTCTATGACCCAAAAATAGCATAGGGAATGAATGAGAGACAATTACAAGCTTTCATTTCCTCTACATTTCTCTGTCTTCATCCTGATTTCATACAGTGAGTAGTGTACCACCAGAATGTTTACTTTGTCATACAATATGGTATAGTCAAGTCATACTCTCACTCTCTCTTTCTCTCTCACACACACACACACACTGAGACTGAGATGTCCTCACCATACCTAAAATGTCAGATTTTCTGTAATTGTTTTTTAAGCATTTGGTCCCCACAATGTACTATAATTTCTTACACACACACACACACACACAGACAAACACACACTCACATATACACAAGGTGTGTATGACAACAGCCCACTTCAAATTGCTTCTATCCTCCAGTAGATCTCAACCCTGAGTGAAACTACTATGCTGTCTTTATCTTCCCTTTCAATGATTTCCATTCTGCCCTGAGCTGCCTGCATTATGCTGTGCAGTACACAGGCCAAGAAATGTAGAGGGATTTCATTTTTCTTACTCCTACCTGAACTTCCATTGGCTCAATTAGAGCAATTGCCAAATCTGAAAGAGCACTGCATCTATGTGTCACTCACAGCTCACATACTCAAAAGTTTTTCGACTAGCTCTAGCCTGGCTGAAACATCTGAAGGCCTCAAAACATTTACTCCAGAGTCACATGTACATAGTGTATATGTACATTCAATGAACACTTAGAAGCACCTGTAAATCTACACATTCTTGTAATTATCTAATTGGCCAATCATATGGCAGCTATGCAGTGGATAAAACCATGCAAGCCACAGGTATTGTTCAGCCATCATTATGGGAAAAATAGTTCTCTGTAGCTATGTCTTTGAGTGTTAGTGCCAGGTTGGATGATTTGAATAGTCATGTAACTGCTGGTATTTAATTGGAATTTCATGCATAACAGTCTCTAGAGTTTACTCTAAATGGTTACAATAAAGAAAAACATCCAGTGAGCAGTGAGCAGCTCTGTGAGTGAAAATACCTTGTTGATGAGAGAGGTCAACAGATAATGGGCAGGTTTGTTTAGGCTGACAGAAAGGCTACTGTAACTCAGATAACTGGTGAGCATAAAAGTATTTCAGAATGCACAACACATTGAAAACCATGTCAGGTTTCACTTCTTCAACCAAGAAGAGATAGCTCAGGCTGTAAAAACAGCCCGACTGAATGAATCTCGATTTCTGCTGAGGCACACAGATGGTAGTGTCAGAGTTTGGCACCAGCAACAGGAATACTTAATCTACCTTTTGTCAAAAACCTAGTGAAGGTAGTGTAATGGTGTGAAGAATGTTTTCATTTTAGCTTGATTAAAACCATGCAATCTTTGTTTGAATGGCAGAGCCTATTTGAATATTGTCAATAACCACATATATCCTTACAGTGCCAAGTTACCTGTTTTCTATTGTCTATTTCTAGAATGATAATGTGACAAAACAATAGTTGTCTCAAACTGGTTTCTTAAACATAACAATGAGTTATATGCTCTTTAATAGCCTTCCCAATCACTGGATCTGTATCCAATAAAACAACTTTGGGATGTAGTCAAATTAGAGATTTTCAGCATGAAAGCAGGCTTGATAAATCTGCAGGAATTGTGTGATGTGTTCATACCAACATGAAGCAGAAACTTAAATAAACATTTCCAAAATCTTGTGGAATCCATTCTACTATTAGCCTAAAGTTTTGGTAATGTGCCCAGTTTGTGTCTGTGTATAAACAAAAAGATACCTACAATCTTTTACAAGATACGAGTAAACATTTACTTCAGATTAACACTGCAACAAGCACATATGCAGCTATGGTAAACAACTTTTTGTTAGGGTTCCTACCTTTTGCCCTGCAGCATTCGGCTGTCCTTGCCGGTCGGCATTACAGAGCAATCGGTGAGGCAGTTTATATTCAGTGAACAATTTACGACCTGATTTTGAACAGCTGCTTCTCCTGCTATTTAGGTGCAGGTTTTAGCGCTGCTCGCTGCAAGGTCATCTTCATTCGGTACTCGCACCCGACCCCTGGCGCGCTTCCGCACTTGCGTGCACCTTTAGGGATAGTTGGTTTGATAGTTGGATGCCGATGTGCCGATGGACACATATGGGGGGAAGATATTTAGTGTTTTAGGGGCACTTTGAGGGTCTCCCGCCCCGTAATCGTGCGCTCCTCGCACCCCTGAGCTCATGCTCATGCTTCAGTCTTCGGCAGTCACCGAGCCTTACTCCTTCCGGCTGCACTCTCTGAATGGGACGCCCCCCGGCACGGCTTACTCTCGCCATACATGCGCCCCGAGCTTTCGCCTTTCGCGATCTATTCACGTTCGCGCTCCTCACGTGCCCGAGTTCATACTCACTTTCTGGTGCTTCGGCGCCTTCTTCGTCTTATTCGCATTTGCGCTGCAAGCACGCCCCAAGCTCATATGCTCACCTTTTGACGTTTCGGCCTCTTCCATGATTTATTCGCGCTCGAGCTCATTTCTCGTGTGAAGAAATTATACTGCATTGAAATGACCTGGGAGCAAAGTGGCCTCTATAATACTTAACTGCAAGCACTTGAACTATTATTTCAAACTATCTAATAATTAGTAACTTTTGTTCTGTTCTGTAGGATGTTCAAAGATAGACACTGACCAGTCACTTTATTAGGTGCACCTGCTCAAGTGCTTGTTACCACAACTATCTAATCAGCCAATCAATTGGTAGAAATGCTGTGCATTTAGGTCATGGACATGATTATGGTGACCTGCTAACATTCAAACTGAGCATCAGAATGTAGTAATATGGTTTAATAATAATAATATTTAATTATTATTATTAAGTAATAATGGTTCGCATGGCATGGTTGTTGGTGCCAGACGAGATACTCTAAATATTTTCAGATACATTATCTACGAGTACCTCCCTCACATTTTTGTAACTATTTTATTATATCTTATCATAGGACCACACTGAAGAGATGACACTTTGATACTAATTAAAGTAGTCAGTCTACAGCTTGTATAAAAAGTGTAAATTTGTGTTTCCCTTTAAAAACTCAACACACAGTTATTAATGTATAAACCGTTGGCAATAAAAGTGAGTACACCTTTAAGTAAAAATGAAAAACTAGTGCCAAATTAGCCATTATCACTCCCTGGTATCATGTGGCTTGTTAGTGTTACAAGGTCTTAGGTGGGAATGGAGTGCAGGTGTAGTACATTTGGTGTTATTGCTCTCACATTCTCTCATACTAGTCACAGGAAGTTCAATGTGGCACCCCATTCCAAAAAACTCCCTGAGGATCTGAAGAAAAGAACTGTTGCTCTACATAAAGATGGGCTAGGCTATAAGAAGATTGCCAACACCCTGAAAGTAAATATCTTTCCTGATATGGACTGGATAGTTTGTTATGAACTAAAGGATGCAACATCAATTGATGTAAATGAAAATCATCACCCTACAGAGGGAAGAATACAAAGACACACCAAAAATGAAAGCAGCAAAATTAATCCACTTCAGCAACTCAAAATAGTACTCAGCAGTTCCGATGGCCTCCATGTGCTTGTATGCATGCTCCTAATGAGACGACAGATGGTGTCCTCCCAGATCTAGACCAAAACGTAATTTTCCAGAGGTGGGAAATCAGTGGAACCAGTCAATGGTATCAACTATTTCATCCTCCAAGAATGGCCTAGGACAGGCATTGTAATGCACCAGGAGGAACCCAAAACCCACTGAACAATTGTAGGGTCTGACAATGGCTCCAAGGATTTCATTTCGAAAGCTAATAGCAGTTAGGGTGCCATTGTCTAGCCTTTAGAGGTCTGTGCATCCTTCCAGGGATAAGTCTCATCACTGACCCACCACCGAACCGATCATTCTAAATCATGTTGCAGACGGCATATCATTCTCCATCACATCTTCAGACCCTGTCACATGCGTCTCACATCCTCACATAAAACCTGCTCTCATATTTCTAAAGCACAGGGAGTCAGTGGCAGATCTGTCAGTTATAGTGTTCTATGGCAATTGGCAATCAAGCTTCACAGTGCTGGACAGTGTGCACAGGGTCGACGCTTATGAAGATTTTTTCTGATTGTTTGGTCAGACGCATTCATACTGGCCTGCTGGAGGTCATTTTGTAGGGTTTAGGCAGTGCTCATCTTCTTCAATAAAGCAGAAACCAGTCCTGCTGACTGATTAAGGACCTTCTACAGCCTTGGCCAGCTCTCCTAAAGTAACTGCCTTCTGGAGCCTCCTTCATACTCTAAGACTGAGCTAGGATACACTGGCAATGGCACGTATTGATGCACCATCCTGCAGAAGTTCTATATAGCAGATCTATATAACTTCTGTAGGGTCCAAATACCACACCATGGTACTAGTAGGGACCCTGGACAACTGCAAAACTAGTGAAAAATCAGACAAAAAAGATGAAGAGGGACAAAATGTCAATGGTCTCCATCTATTAAACCATTTCTGTTTTGGAGGTCTTCACACTGTTGCTCCTGCTGTGCACCAAAGCAGCTGAAACTGATCATTAACGACCAGCAACACATACCCCCTCCTCTACTGCTTAAATAGTGGTTAGTTCCACTTAAGCCTGTCTTAGCAGAAATGGTGGTGCAAGAAGGCTAAATTCACAGGGATGTTCCTGTTAAGTTGCTACCCACACATTTGTTATTTTTGATTCATCCTTTACTTTGCCAGCTTGAATTTTAAACTGCATAGCCTCATAAAAGCCACAAATCTGTCTATATGAATTCCTGACTAAGGCATAACTCCCACATATACATTCTGTTCCTGTACCTCTGCCCTTTTCAAACCACCAGCAGAACAAATATACACATAAAACACTCAAATACACCTCTTTCTCCATTGTACACATACTATTCTGGTGATCTGTTACACCTCTCCATTTGACCTCATCCAACTCTGTACATGCATTGAAAGAAAACTGCAGCTCGTTATGATAGCCCAAGAGAACACAAACCATTTATATTATAATAGGACCTATTATAAAACCTGTCCTAATTGGAAAACAACTCACCCTAAATGTAACTTTATAACAGCATAAACTTTTGAGTTTACTGATTTGACTGTACATACAATGGCACATACAATCCTGATGTTCAGTATTGTCACCCAGAAGTTTCACATGCATGATGAAGGAAACATTTACTGTATCGCAATGTATCAAGTAAATCGGCCATCTGTGAATGGGAAAATATAAAGCCCTTATATAGTACAAACTCAAATACAAATTTAATTGATCACAGGTTACTTACATTTACTTCGACTTTAATTTCATTGCAAAGAGTATGAACCCAATATATTTCATGATTTTTCTTTCCGGGCACCTTTTATGCAACATGCATTTCAAACCTGCAAGACATTTCAAAAATGTTGGGAGGGGGCTGTTTAGGGCTAGTAATGGGGTAAAAAATACACTGTTCACAAAAATTAAAGGATATTTCAAAATAAATATCAAGCTTTTATAAAAAAAAAAAGCATTTGTGGCATTTAGCAGAGCGACTTACAACTAAAACAATCTTACAATTCAAGCAGTTGAGGTTTAAGGGTCTTGCTTAAGAACCCAACTGTAGCAGCTTGGCAGAGGTGGAATTTGAACCCTAGACCCTCTGGTCCAGAGTCCAGTACCTTAACCACTAAGCTATTACAGCCCCAGTGTCACAGTCTTTCATTGAAGAAGATTATCAGAAATGAAATGAAAAGTCAAAGAAAGTTGTTTGACTACGCAAATGATATGCAAACTCAGTTATTGTGATTGAGTAGTAAGTGATATATTCAAGTGGGTGAACAGAACGAAAAACGGAAAGGATACCATTGGTCGCTGGGCAAGTGCTGTTGCCACTGTTGTCTGCTTTAAGGCGTCCTATGATTCTTCAAGCTTCAAATTTAGGCAATTTATGTTGCACAGGCATTGCAACAGCTGGGAAATTGCACGATGTGCACTTTCAAGATCAGGGAACATTCAGATACTCCAACATTTTCAGCATTTTATATAGTGCATTTTCACCAATTAAATAAAAGTTGTTTTTGCATCTTATTTGCAACTTCACTTGTGGTTTGATTTGCTGATGTTATTGTTTAATAAAAAAGATGTTTATGTTTTTAAATTGCTTCAAACTCATTTTTAAATATTCCCTATATAATATCTATTTTTGTGATCAGTGTATATAGATAATGATGTGATATATATATATATATATATATATATATATATGGGTGGGACTTCTGTTATCTTGTGTC
>JAUZST010014723.1:0-35037 GCA_034779995.1 Parotocinclus haroldoi
CACACACACACACACACACACACACACACACACACACACACACACACACTCACACACACACACACACACACACACACGCACACATGCACATACACACACAAACACACACACACACACACACAGAGCTCAATGTATACTATCCCTCTATTCCAGAGAAAATAGCTAAAGGCCAGTTTAAGGCTTTGGCTGCCTTTTTGCATTACCAGCTAAGATAAATATTTCCCAGGATGACTCCCATTGCCTGCAGGATGTTTATGCACATGCATGCTGCTCAGTGCCCCCGCCCACCTCTCTCTATTTCACTGCGTTTCGCCCACTTCCTCTTCTTGCAGTCTTGTTGGTGATAACAGCTGAGCATATGCTAGCAAGGGCTGATTAGCTTAGCTTAGCATAGTCTAGCATTACATAGGTAGGTAGGTTATTACTTAATTAATTCCGGAGGAAATTTATCATGTTACATGTTAACAGCAGAGCATCTGTGCCAAGGCAGAGAAAGAGAATCATCCCAATATGCTTGAAGGCATGGGAATATCAAAGACGTGTGTCAATATAAATAAGTTATGGAAAAAGGAAATTACGTTGGTGTTGTTTTGTATTAAGTCAATTGTTCAGTACATATCCCAGTCTTACATTAATAAGCACCAACATATATTAAACTGAAATGCACATATAAACATCCCCATTATTTTATTACTTGCATATACAGTAAATAGCCTAATGTACCATATTGCACAGCAGAGCTTAAAATTTACAAGAAACAAACTGCAATCATTCATTTATTTATCTATTCCATACCTGCTCAATTCGGGGTCATGAGGAGCCAGGGACTAACCAGTAGTTTGTCTTATCATAATTCATTAATTTTACACCTAAACATCACATAAGCCTAACCATAACTTTGGTGATCTTATGCAAATGTATTTTTAAAAGAAAGCAGAATTTTTTAATAGCTTATTCAATTGTGGGAACTGGCAAAATGACACCACAAGGTAAAAGATCTTTTTATTTGTATGTGGACATTTGTTCATCATATAACAACTTGATACACACACATACACAATGAGACACTTTGAAGACACCAACTGACCTAATTAAATTCCTAGTCTTTGGAAGTAGGATAAACCCAAAGTTCCAGGTGTCAACGCACACAGATGCAAAAGGAAAATGCAAACTCCACACAGACTGAGTCAGGACCAGGAAATGAACCACCAACCACTTGCACCATCTTACTACTCTACATTAACTGCAGCTGTAACTATTTTAGTTTTCAAAAAGTAAAGAATTTTCCATTCGCAAAAGTCAAGTCATGTCAAGTTTATTGTCACATAATTACATTGTAGCAGGTACAATACACAGTGAAACTGGAACCATCAACCTGTCCGAACATACAATATAACAAGGTGGGGTAGAAAGACATGACAGAAATTTGTAACTGGGGAAAATATGGTAAACATTGGAAGAGATTGAAGATAAAGTAAAAAAAGTAAAGTACAAGTAAAGTGAAAAGTAATCTGATTAAATGAATTCCAGCTATAAAGTCTGTTCTGTTGCAAGTTACATGTACTTTCTCTATGGATTTGTTTATTTGTTCTAACCCTTCGGCCAGTGACCACAAACAAACTGCAGGAACTAAAAAAAACCCCAAAGACCTAGTTTTTATACTGTATATAATAATATCAAGTAACCTAATTGCATATGTATTAAGATAGATTTTGATGGTTGAAATTTATTGAACTCTGCTTAACACAGAATAAAAGAATAAATTGCATTGTCTTTTAAAAGAGCAAGACACTTTAAGAGTTGCTTAAAGGGTTACCTGGTATGTCCTATTAAGCACACTGTATGTATTCACCAGGCTACATTATGGCATGTTGGAACATGATCCTTTTTCTGGTAACCGTTTTACAGGCCACATATTTCTTCTGTTAGTTGATCTGTCAGTGGAGCTGAAAAGTAATGCCAATAATAATGTTGAATTTAAGCAATTAGAGCTACTAACAGAAAAACTGTGTTACTGTATGTACATGTTGATATAACACATGTAGAAGTATCCTTTGTAAATGGTTTGAGTTATGAAACAACTGTATTGGGCCTGTACTTAATTATGTCTTGTTCATCAACATGAAGAAATTAATAATTAGCTGGTTAAGTAAATCAGGTTGATTAAATAAGGGAAGGCACTAGAGTTGTGCCCTCCAGGTCACTAATATGTTACTCCTACAATAGGGAATGAAGGGGTAGATTTCATGGAGCACTACATGCCTTGACTCGCTAGTCTCTCTCTCTCTCTCTCTCTCTCTCTCTCTCTCTCTCTCACACACACACACACACACACACACACACACTTTATATATATATCTATCTTTGTAATTAAATTGAATGTTGTGTGTTTTGTGTGTGAAAGATAGAGGAGTTATTCAGATTTAGCAGAATCAGAGTTAAATAAACAAAATAATCCAATGTATAAGTTGTCTAATTTCACAAATTAATATCAGATTGCTCTTGCAATTATTTGAGCAATGCCATTTATACATTTTTTGTTTGCTATTAAACCCATGTATTGTATGTAAACATCAGAGGACAGAGCTTTTGGTAACCACCCAACGTTTGAAGGGAATTTTCTGTTTCAGTTTCTTGACCAGTGGCTATTAAAGGACAAGTCACAACTCTTCAAATTGTAGTTAGGTTTATATCAGTTATGTTAGAAGGAACTAAGAATGGGAGATCTTCTGGGAGGGACTCAAGACTTGAAAAAAACCTGAAATTCTGGTCTGTATGCTTCAGTGCAGAGAGCTAGGACATTACTGCCAGCTGGCTTGAAACAAATTGTTCTCAAAAAATAAAGCCAGACTCATCCTGTCACATGGTACTAAAGAGTAAAGATGCCGAAAAGTAATACATAAATAACTTTTTAGACCAACTCTTTGATTTTCATGTCAGCTTTTTGTGAATATGGTTGGTATTTTCAAAAGGATGGCTTGACAATATTTGCAGTCCCTGTGAACTGAGACCCACATTTATTTTCTTCCCTACAACAAGGCAGGCTAAAAAGAGGCCATTTTTATATATGTGCCTCACAGAGGGCTACAATTGTCTGGGGTTGCTCTAAATAAAAATGAACTCTATCGCTTTTACTACAGTAGTATCTAGTATCTAGTCCTTTGGCATATACCATCAAGTTCACCATGTGAACAGGCACATATGGTTGTTTTTTTATACATTTAATATCACGTCAGCATCAATGTATAACCATAATATATAATGGATAATACATCAACCATGTCCTATTTGCTTTTCTGATCTTTTGTGGTATATATTCACATATTGTCATATCCTCCATGATATAGACTCTATAATCGCAATTTGCATGCATTACAACTTTACCCTCTGATGTGTTTTCTAACTATAAATCCATGTGCAAAGATTACTTTAACAACATTTTTGTCTGCGGGAAATGCACGTGCTTTTCATGAAAGCTAGGGGTGACAGGTGTAGTAATTGCTCACACACATGCATTGCGTGTCAGTCTACCATTATGTGTCAGAAAATAAATAGTAATAACACCACACATCAGAAATGTAACTACTAATCCAAAATAGCTCAGAATTTAGCACTTTGAAAAGCTTATAAGATAGGATTAGCTGTTCTTGTGCATTGCCACTTCCATGTTGTTTCATAAATGGACCATGTGTGAGATATTTGTAGATTAGAAGAGAGGAAGTCACTGATGTCAGCAATCAATGGGTCTTTGCCTAAACCCATTTTCCAGACTAACCTTGTCTTAAACATTTTCTTACCTGTTCAGAATTTGTCATTTATTTTCAGTGTCCAATTCATTTTAACAAGGATATAGTACAACCCCATTTCCATTGAAATTGGGATGTTGTGTAAAAAAAATAATAAAACAGAATACGAAGATTTGCAAATCCTTCTTAACTCATATATACTTTAATACACTACAATGACAAGATATTTATGATATGTTCAAACTGATAAACTTTATTGTCTTTTGCAAATATTTACTCATTTAGAATCTGATGACTGTAACACAGTTGCAAAGTTGGGACAGGGTAACAAAAGACTGGGAAAGTTGAAGAATGCTAAAAAAAACCTGTTTAGAACATTCCAAATGTGACTGTCATTATTCGGTATAAAGGGAGCATCCCCGAAAGGCTCAGTCATTCACAAGCAGGGATGTGTGAGGTTTACCACTTTGTGAACAACTGTATAATCCAACAGGTTAAGAACAACATTTCTCTTCATGCAATTGCATGGAATTCCATCATCTACTGTCCATAATATCTTCAAATGAATCAGAGAATCTGGAGAAATATCTGCGAGTAAGCAGCAAGTCTGAAAACCAGCATTGAATTCCTGTGACCTTTGATCCCTCAGGCGGTACTGCGTAAAAACTGACATCGTTCTGTAACGGATATTACCACATGGGCTCAGGAACACTTCAGAAAACTATTGTCAGTGAACACAGTTTGTCGCTCCATCTACAAGTGCAAGTTTAAACTCTACCACGCAAAGTGAAAGCCAGATAACACCCAGAAGCTCATTTGAGATGGACTGATGCAAAGAGTCCACATTTCAAATTGTTTTTGGAAATCATGGACGCCGTGTCCTCCAGGCCAAAGAGGAAAAGGACTGTCCCGATTTTTATCAGCGCTAAGTTCAAAAGCCAGCATCTCTGATGGGTAACTACTGATTAATAACTACTGATTAATAACTTACACAGACACACAATAAGACACATACAGACCAAACATTCGAAATACTGTATAAAAAATTTCCTAATAATACAGCTAAGATTTTATTACATTAAGACTGGAACTGAATTGTGTAAGATGGTAGACTATTTCTACAAAAGAGGGATTCTATATGTCTAATTTTTCTTCCTACTTGTTTGCTTTGTCTTGCTGCATGTAAATATATAATATGCAGTCTGTTACATTAATGTGAGTTAAATTATGTTGATCGTTATACATTAGGTTCAAAATAATATTTTCAGACAACATTGGTACTGCAAAACAAACAACGTTTTATGCCTAATAACATAAAATAGATAAATTAATACTCAAATCAATTTTTTATGTTGATTATATAATATATAAAACATTGTGTTCAATAAATAATATGTCAACAAATATATAAAAATGTAAATTCAAAGCACACAAGTTCCACAATGCACACAAGTTAGAAATGTTACATTTAGAAAGATTTTATGTTTCTAAAGAAATGAACTTACAATATTAAATAATAGACCACTATTTAGCTAAATAATGGTTTGATTATTTTGCAGGTATACAGTGCAGCGTATGCATAAAAAAAATTGAAGCAAACAAATGAAGAAAACGTACATATAATAGAACTATGGTAATTTCTTGA
Source organism: Parotocinclus haroldoi (assembly GCA_034779995.1). NCBI lineage: Eukaryota > Metazoa > Chordata > Actinopteri > Siluriformes > Loricariidae > Parotocinclus > Parotocinclus haroldoi. The sequence continues at coordinate 5,392 of JAUZST010014723.1, forward strand.
TGATGCGTAGAAAAATCAACTAGCATGAATAAACATTGTATTGCATAACAAATCAGATACAAAAACAAAACATTGAAATATTCCATGTTTTTTTGCCGTTGGGAATGGATTTTGTTTTCGCTTTGAAATCAGATTTCACAATACAGTATATTGATTGGAGGAATTCATGTAGAGCCGCAAAGCCTTTTTTTCTGGGGTCTATAACAGAAAGAATATACATAAATTTTGCCCCAAGTCAGACACGTCATGTAGTGTGACTTGATGCAACCCATTACACACACACACACACACACACACACACACACACACACACACACACACACACACACACACACATTTACACATGTTTTTTCATTGCGAGGATTTTCTGTTGACATAATATTAGGGTAGCAAACTTTGCTATGTTATCAATTGCGTATCTTTAAATTGCGCTACATTTTCTTTGGGTATTGATTAAAGGCTTCAGCTTTGGGACCAAAGCCAACCTGTTCAACTTTATTCATTTTCCTAAATTTCCAGCCTAAAAGAGTTGCTTTACAGATGCTATCCTGATGAAATAACTTCACATATTTTATACAACTCTAACCATTCTCATTATTAAATGTGTAGCCTCAACCTAGCTTTTGTGCAGCATATGAAAAATATTATTCAATATATATATAATATATATATATATAGTAGAGCCAGAGTATGCTATGTGCTGATCATGCTTAAGATAGTTAATAGATATAGAGTGCTCTATTGCACTGGTGAAGTCATTCTCACCTCTGTGGCTAGTTGTCTTTTTCTAGTTCTGTTCTTTAAAAAAAGATTGCTTTGTATCCAGACAAGGTAACACCGACACAATTCAACACCATACAGCTTCTTTATGTTTAAACTTTTACTCTGGCAAGATAACCAGCATGCGAACGAATGCACCATATTACATTCCTGAAGTAACATATGTAAATGTCTTTGTTTATTGTTGCTAACAAGGAAATATGTCAAAGAAATGTCTTTGTAAATGTGTAGCTCTATTAGTATATGTAGTGAAATACAGCTTATAAACTGGAACTACTGACTGCCACATTTGCACTCATGGCCTTACCTCACGTTTCTAATATAATTGAGGATGTCCTAGTCGATTCAGGTTAAGTTCAGGTCAACAAGTGTTGTACTCAATTCTGTTTTGAATATTTCATTAGTTTCATCGTATCTTCTGAAATATATTATACTGGGTAGGCAAAGCTCTCCATTCTTTCCTCCATCTTGCGTGTTAAAAACAAGTCTGGACAGCTTGCATTTCCCCCTCTTATTCTAGATAAACACGTGCAGGAAATGAGTGTGGTCGGGCTGTGATTCACCCTAGACTGGAAACACTTATTGTCTGAGAAGCCCATTCAAAATTTTCAGACATTACATGATTACTACTCTAGACTGCATCTTATGCTGCTGTGTAGCCTATTTGTTTGTGTTTTTTTTTAATCGACTGAGCTCAGATGGTCTTCGTCTCATGTAACTGCTAATTTTAGTTTCAGAGTTTTCACAAATGTGGTGAGATTGTAGAAGACTAAAGGGCATTGTGAGTTTCAACCTACCTTTGTTTATAACCAGCATCCAAATAGGAAAAATCTGACTTTGGCTCTGAATTGGAGCCAAGAAAACATTGTACACAGGGTGTGTTAAATACTGGTGTGTAACACTCTCTCTTTTCTTGTAGTTAGTGCTTTCAAGGTCTAGCAGCCCTTAAGCCATCTAGGACAGTTGGCAAATGAAAGCAAGCCAAGTAATGTGTTTAGCTGAACCACGAATGATGGTCTTTGTCTTAAGACACATCTATTTCTATTTCTCACTTTCTCTACCTTCCCCACTCACCATCTCTCTCTCTCTCTCTCTTTCTGTAGTTCAAGAACCTACTCTAAAAGTGGGCATATAGTAGCCTGAAAATATAGGCACAACTCTTATGCAAGCTCATGAGACAGGCTTTTCCAGGCCTCCCAGTTATATTGCATCAGAGCATGTTTGCTGATAGCTATCAGTATGAGGTTACTATTGCTCAGCAGCTGAACAATTCAAGCAGTGCAGATAATTTCAAAGGTGAATATTAGGAAGCCCTGATCAACAGGCTGTGTAGCCACTTTCATTGTAAGCTGTTTACTTGATCTATTTATTATGTAACATTTTTCACTGAGATAAAATCATTTATCTGCTTGTATATCTGCTTAATCCAGTACAAGGTCAAGGGGAGCTGGGTCCTAACCAATAGCACAGGGTGCAAGGTGTGAAACAAACCGAAACAGGGCACCAGTCATTAGCAGGGCACATGCGTGCGAGCACACACATACACTGGGACACTTTAGAAACACCTGTTAATGTAGCTCATGTCTTTGGATTGTGGTAGGAAACTGGAGTACCCAGAATAAACCCATACGGACATGCAGAGAACATGCAAAACCAGAACGGGCCCAGGGATCTCTGGAGCTGTGAGGTGGCATCTGACATAAATTCAAACAGGTTTATTGACTGTTTGTACCGTGGGTGCATTTTTACTGCATATTTGAAAACACAAACTGCTAGTACCACTAACCCCTTCGTGTCTTCATGTTGTTTACCTAAACAGATACTTAGGGTAGACTCGTTGGTACAGATTACATTTTTCCCTGGTACACGGTGCAGTGGCAAAATGCCATATCACAGCTGGAGAATCCTTGTAATCCATTAGAAAAACAGTTCTACAGACCTTCACTTGAGCATGTAGAAATGGACTGCAACGCGGAATACAGTAAAGACGAAACTATGACTTTCTGCCTCATCTACGGTGAATGCATGCAGGGACACGCAGCACTGGGAGACACTGACTTTTCCTTTTAAAGTTGCTTCTTAAATGTTCAACGCATTGTTTCTCTGGCAACAAGATGACACACACCATCAAGACAGATGATATGGTGGAGTAAAAATATGTGCATTTTCAGCCAAATCCTGGTTGACTTTTGTGTTCCTAAAGTTAATTAGAAGCAGAATTTACTTTACGTTTTGAAGAACGCCCCTCACACTTAGAGGCAATATACCATTTAATTAACAATGGTGTGATATCACTTGAGAAATAATAATCAAGTATACTGACAAGAAGCATGTCAACATGAAATATATTAATAATGCAGTGTGAAATATTGTCTCATGTTTCTGTACACTACTTGTCATCATGACTAATTATTAATGAAAATCCAATTTTTCATTAACCAAATTAAACGACTAAGACAAAAATATTGTATAAGTGGTATAATTTGTTTATTGAGGAAAATGACTGAATTTTACATATCTGTCAGTGGCAAAACTATGTGTTCCTATAGGATTGTCACTTAGTTCGAAGTTCAGATTCATACTCATGACAACAAGACAACAGTAATTAGTTAAAATCTGGTGTTTTTGATCAATGGGATGACAACCATGTGAAAGTGGGTGCTATATTATATTAAACAACAGGGCACTTATTAGAATGTGTTAGCTCGAATGACCATTAAATATTTTGGACCAATTGATGATAAACTTTTGACTTTTCCTAGGCAGGGGTACAGCTGGGGGTTTGGATGTGGTATCCAGAGAGCGCAGAACGCAGCATAAGCATGTCCAGAATGGGATGTCACTCCAGTGTACAGCAGTAGTAGTTGCTGTTGTAGTGCCTTGTGATGAGCCTTGTGATCCACCTGCCTTCCCTCCCTCAGACACAGCCAATCTCCATGTGACACCTGACCTGAGTATAAAATCTATTATACATTATTATACTATTGCAAACTATTATTCATTGTAAAATCTATTACAGACTTACTAATCCCATATACCGCTTATGAAGCTTTTGCCATGTGGTAAACAAATTATGGTTCCATTGAAGCAACAGCCAGTCTCTCTGGACTGAAAGTATCTGCAGAGGACACATTTAATGCAATACTGAGGACAACATGAGGAAAACAGCAGGAAATGCAGTGTATCCTTCAGGGTGGGCACAGTAGTGCTTTGCTTAGTGTCTGTACTGGTTTGTATTGATCCAACTCCAATTTCTTACCATAATTCAAAGCTATGCTTCAGGTTAATTGATTACTCTAAATAATAAAAAATATAAATTTTAGTGTGTGGGGAATCATCATATGGTTTCCAATTAAAAAAAGATGACCATAGTATAAAGAAAAATGTATTATCACATGCTTTGTTGTTTTATTCGTTTTGCTTGATGCATTTTTGTTGTGATTGAGCCATCAATAAATGAGAATGTTCTGAATTAAAATTACTTGTATAATAACTTTACACTAACTTAAACCTGGCTTAACTGGTTTTGTGGTTAATGTACTGGACTGTGGACCAGGGGGTTCAAATTCCATCTATGCCAAGCTGCAACTGTTGGGTCCTTAACCCACAGCTGATTTCTATGTTTGGTTCTGCTTTTAATTTTAGTCGATCTAATTATGATTTTACTCTTTATACATTAAAAGTATGTGAGATGTGCTTTAGGGAGGAGAAGACACTTGGTTAATACAAACTTCTAAAGAGAAATACTAAATGTATCAGTAATGCTATCTGACCATGTCTTTCCTGCCAAAATAGGATTTACATATATGTTTAAATAATACAATTAACAAATAGATTTTTTTAAATATCAAATATCCACCATTTCAAAAACTGAATAAAAAAACGAACAATAATAAAAAATAGAAAGCATATGCAAAATAAAAATTATGCAATCAGTATAACACCTACAAATATAAAACCTACAATCATTTACAACTATGTACATGTATATTAATAGTCATGAAAACTTACAGCTATTTATTTGGACTCACTGGTTGCACGTGTGCTTCAAAAAGTACAGATGCTTCTAATTATACGTGTTGCATTCACCATTTTTAAATGTTTCCTTATCCTGCAAGTCCAGCACTGCTTACAGTGGGAAGTATTACCAACTGAATCAGAAACATATTTCTTTTTTGTTGTTTGAACAGAAAAGAATGGGAATAGATCCTTTATTGTTTGTAGAGACAGCGTGGGTCTGTGCTGATGTTTTGGGGCTAGAGGAGCCATTTCCCTCAGAAACCAACATCTGCTATCTGCTATAGCGGAGAGAAGCCTAGGAGTGCAGGCTGTGGCTTTGTTAGCCTAATTGGCAGTATTTTGCAAGTGAGGGAGGGTGAGGGAGAGGTGTTCGGGTGGCTAGCCCAAAAGAGAGGGAGACAGGCCACCACATTCCCACAGAATGAGTCAAGAAGGGACAAAAAGAGAAGTCGCGTCATGATATCATGCCTTATGTTTCCCAGCACTCACTCCCCATTGCCTCCTTCTTCTCCCTCCACAGCTACGCCCCCACCAATGTGGCACTCAACTGTCTGTAATTTGGATTAATTCCTTCCACATTTTCTACAGGGCTTACATGCTCACCCCCCACCCCCTGGCTTGTTTTTATGCTCTCGTTATTCAGATTCCTTGTACCCACAAACCACTTTATGCCCCCCACCACTAGCTTTGCTGGCCAAAAAGCAATCCTACCCTGCCTCCACACCTCCAACCAGGTATAACAATGCCATGTAGCATATGCATGTTGAAGCACTGCACTGGTTCTGGAATGACTTTTAACTGTACAAACAGTATGAGCTTGAATGTGGTGATGGACAATGATAAAGCCTGTTAATTCTGAAGGCTGTTCAGCGTGGTTACAGTGGTTTGGAGTTTTTGTTCCCATTACTGTTACTGCAAATGACTCCTAATGTAAACCAGGCTGAGAGAAGCTCAACATTGCATGCCTCGGTGCGGAGGTGTGGCAATACTCCTTATATTGTTTAAAGTATTTTACATGGACTAGCTGCACTCTGCTAATTACCTTGCCTACATGTATGGCCAAAGGATCATCCAACACCTTCTGGCCAAAATCATTTTGCAATAAGACACCACATGAATAATGTACTTTTAAATTAGGCAAGTACAATTAGAAGCTAAAATATTTCTTCACCAAACAAAAGTATTAATGTAATTAAGGCCAAAACAAACAAGGCATGACAGCAGGATTTGCCCATGACTGGAGACTCATTATGAGTACAATTATGCTCATTAAGAGTACCATCTGTGCATATCGGGGGTGAGAGATGTTAACAGTATGCATGTAGCATTGCAATGCCAGACCTTAGGATTTCAGTGGTCTTAGGGTTTTCAGTGCCATAAAGTACAAGACGATGATAATAAAATCATGTCTGCATTCTGAAGATTGTACTGGTAATAGTCAACAAGAAAATAACTACATTCAACATATGTTAACGATTAGTAAGGCAATATGAACAAATCCAAGCTTTCAGCATAATACTGGTAGTGTTTTGTAGTGGTATATTAATTATTGTAAGCAGAAAAGTTAGTATTTTAAATTATTGCTTGACCAGACATGACTCTGTATATTCCCATGCTGTAGTCCTATTGGTGGATTCTAGAGGAGCTTGGGTAGCACTACATTTACTAAATTCAATATTTCTGATTCAGAACTTTGTCATGAGGTGTCTTGGCACCAGATCAGTTGCTAGAGAAATTACGCCTACTAAGACCACAGTCTTTACTTTTGACCAAAATGAACTTTGATGATTTTGGACTGCAAACAGCAAACTCTGTACAAATATTAACATTTAAAGCTGTTTTTTAACAGTGACATTATTACTGAACTAAACCGGCAATACTTTCCCCAATCTCCTCAACAGAGAAAAGGCATAAAGGTGCTTTATGACATTGGTATAGCTGTATAATATAATAATAATTCCGACTTCATCAATCAAAGTAAATTACACTAAAAGACTATTAGTCTTTTAGTGTAATAAAGTAATATTTAATCCACTGTATCCTCACATTTTCGACTCTGTTAGCTAGGGCCTCAGTGACAATGCTATGTCGAGAGTTGGGTAGCATCCAATGCAAACAAACATTTTAAGAGATACATCCTTCTTTTCAAAGTCATTCAAAAGCATACACAATCATAAGAGCACATTGATTTGAATCCTTTCACATGCTCAATGTACCTTTAATCCACATAAAAAATATGTTATTCTCCATTAGGTCAAAAGACCCTTTGTAGGGTGTGTTCTCACTAATCACACATTGATTGATTTGCTATTCTGGAGATACTCTGAAAAGCAAAAGAAATAACTGGTAGTACATTTTCAACATGTTTTTTTTTGACTTTTTAACTCCATTAACTGGCCTGAAAATAGCCCTGATCTCACTAAATGTGCACAAATTTAAAATCTGTCCTTACATTTCTGATGGTCGAATTGCATTTAATCCCCACACGAAATGTTTCAATATCTAATGAAAAGCCTTCCCAGACAAGTGCCCAACAATGACACTTTCACAAACATTTGACAAAATCAGCTTCACAGGCTCTCAAATTCTGCATTAATCATAAAAATACTGACAAATATGTTAAATATTGACTTACTTGGCTTAGAATTCATTTGTTATGATGACTAATACCGATGATAAATCTAAAGGCCTTAGTGAAAATATTTATATAATTTTCAAAACCTCTGTATAATTTTTCTGAATTTACTGAATGATCTTTGCAAGGAGTCAATACCAAGTTGTAGTAGTTCTTGTTGTTGTTGTTTTCTGCTCAGATCAGTGTATTGAAATTCAGGGACATGTGCTTTTTATAAATTATTCTGACCGTTCACATACTTTTAATGCTTTCTATTTGAGGTATTTCATAATGTCCGTAACTATTTTACTTAACTCCACTATAGGTGTATATTGTACTATATTATACAAATATTATATTAATGGTTATAATTTCAATCACCAAAATGCTACATATGGTCGGACAAAGCATTTTTTGTCGCATAGAGCATGTATAATTGTAAAAAAAATATGAATATAGATTAAACATATGTTACTAACATTTATAACTGGTTTATGTTAAACTGCAAAGCGAAATTCCAACTTGGGGTTATTTATTTATCATGTCCCACATAACTGAAATAGTAAATTATCAAGAAAATGTCATCATCCTGACTTATAAATGTGGCTGCATGATTGCCAGTATAATTCAAAAAGGTGAATAGACGTAAACTAATCCTCGTCTGAGAGAAAATGTAACAACAACAGCATCAGTATGTTTAAGCTTGTGTGTTTCACAACACATTGGTCAACACCTTTCATGTTCAAGAGGAAATGAATGCCACCAGTATAAGCAGTCAGTCATCAAAGCAAGCACCCCAAAGTTAGCATGTCTTATCTTTCAGCTTTGTGCAGGAAAAGACTCACCTGAAGGCGGTTACAGGCAGCCACAGATTAGCAGCTAAAGCCACATGGCCGGTCCATCAGGTTCTTAGGGAGAAGCTCACACTTGTCAGCTTAGTCACATGAGTCATCTGCTTCAAACACTAGCGCTTCTCACACACACACGCACAAACACAAACACCCACTTGTGCCTACACACACACACACAGAGTGTAAAATAAAAAAAGATGCATAAAAAGCATGATAATTATAAGGTGTGATAATCACCAAGTGTGGGAATATATATGTCTGAGAACCAGGAATCAAGAAAACTTGAACTCCCCAGAATTCAAAATTTATCCACCGATTTTGCAACTTGCCACTCTTTACTAAGTCTAGTACATTGATTTCATATGAAATTATGAGTCTATATGAAATGGTTTCAGTTGCTTTCTGGTAAACGTTGCTCAACACATACTGTCCTCATCATACACAACAGTACAGAGGAATTAGCATGGATTGCAATATTAAAAATAACACATGCAGGGTCTTATCTGTTGTACCAATCAGTTGTGCTGCCACACCTATTGAAGGATGGAAAGGTGAGAGGTGAAAAGGGGAACTATGTTTACAGGCCATTAATAAATAAACAAGTGTCTATCCGCAGGACTAATTCATTCTATCAAGGAAATCCAATGGCCTACTGTCAAGCATTTCTCATTGTATTGATGTGACGCAAGTCAACTTGCTTCATACTATGAGTGCAGCATATCCCCTATTACTTTAATATACTTGAATTGCCTTTTTACATCCATGCTTCAATGGCAGTGCGTGCTCATGTGTTAATGTGCCCGTGCTCTAACCACATAAATGAGAAGACTTAACAAGCATAACTATGAACTGTTGTTTTTTATTCTTCTGTACCCTATAATTTTAAAAGGCTTTCACACATATATGAAAAGAAAACCATCCCCAAAGCCTATCCACTACTGATAAAAAACTACCTATTTATAGAAAGTTTAGGGCATCTTTGTTACAGCAAAACCATACACCAGAATTGCACCATTATTTACAAATCCCATTAAATTACAACTTAAATTAGACATTATTTACATTTAGGGCAAGCTAAGTGGAAACAACTAGTTAATTCCTAGTTGTTTTCATCTAAATGTATAAAAGACATACTGTATTTACAGAAAACATATTACACAAAACACAAATGCATATGCCTGTCTGTGGTCTCTGACCCATGATTTAAAACTGATGGATCTCGAGATTATTTAAGCAGACTAGCAGTGTACTTAACCAGGAGAAAATTATTCAGAACATCAGTGTGATCTCAATAGGTAAATATTTGCAGCTGGCTAAAAGAAGTGTAAATAGCATTCAGTCCATATTGTCACTAAGCAATGGTTTCAGTGCCTTTGGGGTCATTTTTATATGTAGTTATTTATCATGAGGACAAAGATATAGATAACACTCATTCTTACTAACAACACTCCCACAGAATAAAATACAATAACACTGCATCCATAAGAATCAAACAAAAAGCTACTCATTCTTTCAAAGATGTCACATATCCTCTGCATGCTTTATACAGGGTCAGCACCAAGGAAGTTAATGCAGAGCCTCCTCTTCATGATAACACAAAAGCAAAAAAAATCCACATATAAATTCTTGAAATGGTATCTGGTAAAAATAAAAAGCTCCCTCTATATACTTTGTGTTGAGCATGGGTATGTTACTGAAGAGAATGAAATTAAGTGCCAGCCACTCAGAAGAGCAAAGCACCTGAACTGCTGTGTTCTGGAAGACCAGGAACTGAAAAAAGGGCTAATCTAGTCCATGAGACAGCAGGACGTCTGCGGTCCCGCCAAAATGTTCCAAAGGCTCCTACTTATTTCCTGTGCTTGTCCATCTTGTCCATAGCTTTGCTTCCTCCATCTGAGGATCCTTGTGTGGAGTCCCCTCCTGCACTCAGGTACATTTTATCCACCTGCTTAAGAGACTCATTGAGGTAGTTCTGCAGCGAGGTCATTGCGGCACAGATGGCTGGAGAGCCAAAGCCATGTGTAATGAGGCTGAAGTGAGTCAGGCAGTTCTGGATGCCCGGCTCCAGTATGGGCACTGGTCGTGAATTGCCCAGTGGTGATCGGTCCTGTGTCAAAAGGTCTGTGAACTCCTTGCAGATTTGCCTTTGTGAAAAAAGGAAGATCCATTATTAAATACTCTGTAAATGTATTTATAATCAGTTTTTGTTGTAATTTTTACTTACAACTTTTGAGTTATCTCAAATCATTTTTTTATTATTTTACTGTATATTCTATCATAATTAACTGCAGCTGAACAATGCATGAAGGTTAACTATGAAGAATTAAAGTTAAAGTGGGTTTCAGTAAGTCATGTGACAAATGGAGAGGTTATAAGGACTTTAACTCACTTGGCAGCCAGTAGCATGTTCTTTCTGGAGTTTATCTCATTGCGTTCAACATGGGGACGTCCGAGATACTCAGCGACTGCCTTCGCAGGAAACTCTGTCTCACACACATAACCAAAGTCTCGGGCCAGGTGTACAGCTTCACCTGCAGACATTAATCACATATGAGTCATGTACATATGATTGTTTGATCATACATTATTCATACTGCAACCTAAGAGTTCCTGTATGAAGTCTCATAGTACAGCGAGTCATCCTCACAGCGCCAGTGTGTGTGGGAGTGAATTACTGAGATTACTTAGGGTGTACTCAACATTCAAAGATCTGCACCGTGCACAAGCACTTTTGACCCCCATGTGGTCAAAAGATCTAAAGGTTCATTTAACTAGTGTAAATGCTAACCGTATCCAACCGTGGAATACAGTGTTTGTGCGGCCTCCGCAAAGATCTGTTTACAAGAGCAGCATGAGAAACCAAAAATTGCTACATTGCATAATCAATACATCTATAAGGTGTATGAGAGGGCTGTAAAGTAAGTACTGTGGAGTCCACTGTGCTGTACAAATACATCTTTACTCCACTTAAAAAAGAAGCATCATAATGATGTAACCGTTCTCTAGCCCAGATCATTTAAGTGAGCGCAGGCCAGGGGGTGTGGGTGGGTGAATTCGTACTCAGCACTGTACAAGGCAATCAGGCATAATGTGAGTTTGCCCTTAGACAAACTGAGATGGATGCAGCTCTTGTTAAGGAATAGGTTGTCACACTGTCTTTAATGGGCTAATGCAGCTGAAGGCAACAAACAATCCTAAAGACCCAACAGAGGATCTTATTGATAGAGCAGACATTACTTGTATCTTCATCTTTAAGGTCAGTCTCGCCTTGTGGCTAGCAAACACATGATAACAAGACCCAATTCATCACAGACATTGTCTAAATAAGACAGCCTTCTAGTCATGTCCCTCTTTCAGTCCTATTAACCCCAAGAATATCACTGTTATGGAAAAGAAATAGGATTCTCTATAGCTATGGGCACTATCACACATGATCCATGTATTAAACTCTTGGTGACTCATAGCTAGAAAATATTCTTCCAAAAGGTAATTCTAAAGATAAAGTGTCATGAAATTAAAGCCTCTGTTAGAGCATGCCCTTAAGTTTAATTTGTATCGTGCAACAGTGGCTAAGCCAGTACTTGTCATTGTCTAGGATGATAAATAACTCTAGTGTTAAAGATCCTTTGGAATTTATAGGCCTGGGTTTTATGAGTCATTTCTCGCTCTTCAGGTTTAAGCATCTGCTTTCAAACCTCAAAATGTCAACTGAACATCCTTTCAGGTGGTGCAAGCGCTTTCTTGTTGAATGAGTACAGACAAAAGCCAGGATAAATTCACATTTTGAAATACTGCTTGCAACTGAATCATAAACAAATAACTACATTTGCATTTTTGTATGATTGTGCTTAATGGGCAACATAACATTATTCTGCACAATAATTTCACTTGGTACTATGTCGACCACATTTTGTATTCTATTTTGTATTTTGTATTTTTGTAAGGTGGCAGAAATTGTAGTGGGGATTTTCACATACCTTCTACAAGTGCTGTTAACAATGTGACATTAGCTGCCTTCCTGCGACCTGCTGGCAAGTTCAGTCCAATCTTATCCAACTTCTCTCTGAGGGATCTTCCACCGTTCTTGGACTTAGCCCTGTGTAATTAAACAAATTACACTTAGCTGGACTGGCCACATTTTATATTAAGGCAACTTTTTTGAAGTTTACTAACTGTGCAGAGTGTCCAAAGCAGTGATCAGAGTAAATATGTTACATGGGAACATATGAAGTAGGGAACCTGAACCAAAGCATGCTTACAAATGAATCACCTCAAGAGCTGTTGCAGTGAGAGCTCACACATACACACACACGCACGCACATGCACGCATTCCCCACTTAATTAAGACTCTTCAGTTTTCTGCATGACTAGACTTGGAGGCTTGGCGTTACCCTCTGCATTGGTGAGTAAGAGATACGCTCACCCCCCACCCCTCAACACACACACACACACACACATACGCCCGTAACAATCCCTTCATGGCCTACTTAGTAATGTTTCTGAGAGATCCCATGTGTGCATATGTGACAAGACGTGGGAATTTAAAAATATGCATTCCCATTTAAAACTGCTCTAGAAAATGGTCACTATGGTTCGGGACGCCCTGCCTCTCACAGGATTGTCTGCTTTCAGATGCAGCATGTGATCTGTTCACATACATTTAAAATGAACTAAACAATCCCGGTTATGTTTCAGAGCCTTCTTCTCTCACACACACAATTACTACTGACTAATAACATTAATATCCATGTCATATAGTTTAATTGTCCGTTTTAATGACATCATTTATGCACTATTTTAGACAAATAAATATCACCATAATATTAATTATAACCATCACATCAAATCAATTAATTTTATACGTATATACAAAAACTTTAATTGAAAAAATATCTCTTTTACAATTCACTGTTTTGTATATTATATTTTTGCTGTGTATAGATGCTCAAACTTGTATTTTTGAGGGGTAATGTGTTCTCAAAACATTACAAACGTGCAATTACATAGTGCCACAGCTCTAAATCAGTAGAAATGGGGCCTGGTAATTAAACAGTTTTTAAACAGTCTTTCCTTGGAGCAATACTGGCAAACTTCAACAACTGCACAGGAAAGTGCCTACGGCACATTTTCGGTGGTAAAGAGGCTAAAAACACTCCAACGTCCATCAGTTAAGAGTGGATTACAATTATGGCTACATTAAATTCTCTGCTTCACTTGACAACATGACCTTCTCAATATTATGCCAGAACCTTTACTAAATCTATAGCAAGTAACAGCACTATATGGTGCTGTCTTAACAGTTTCTGTCTGTATATGTATCTTACCTGCGTAGTACCCCTCCTAGTAGAGAGGCATTGAGACACTCTGGTGGGGACAGTCGTCTCTGGACCTCGGCTACAGTTACTTTGTACTTGGAGGTGGAGCTTAGCAGGGACAGACGGCCAGGGACAGAACAGAACACTTCAGTGGGATTAGACACCATACCCAGCAGTGGTTCCTTCTGGAAAGGAATACCTAATGGATTTCCTTTAGGGAGAGTCACTGGACCTGACAGGAAGAGAAATGTTATTCTGTTACCTTAAAATGCTTCAGTAATATAAGGAACATCAACAAAATAACATCAAATATTTCTGGTACAAATATATCTGGTGCAAATGTAAACAGTCAAATACATTTACTTAATTTACATTTATATAGTCTGGGCTTGATCTCTTGCTGATTTTCACTAACCTCTCAGAATCAAAGGTGTTAGATTTTAAACTGAAAAAAACCAATTTTCATTATTGTTGTTAAAAGTCTATTTACATTTGCCTTCAGTTAAATTCTGACAACTACAGTGCATGTAGTATTACCAGTACCTTTATTTTAAAAGCTACCCTGCATACAAACATCAGTGAAACAGGCATAACTGCTGCCTCAAGAACAAACAGTCCTCAAAACCCAATAAAAGGGGATCACAAGCTGTCTAAGACAAGTTAACAAAACAAATGTGCATCTTTTAGGAACCAAAGTGCATAATAATGCATAATAATGCAAATATTTTGTTTGGAGTTTGATTAAAATAGGTAATATTACAAGAACACCAATTACTGTGAGTATGCGGCAATGTGTTTCTGCATATATACTTGATCTTGACTGAACATGAATTAGACTACAAAGTGTAACATGACTTTAAACAGCATTTCCACTACAGGGTTGTATAAGTATACAAGAATGCTGGTGCTGCTGTTATAATGTTGTTAAAAACCTAACTATCATAGCCTTTTTCTGATAGTCAGTGGAAATAAGCTGAGAGCTAAGCTACACTGTTGCGTGAGAAAGCATGAGGAATAGACTGTGGATGGGAATAGGTCATCACTATCATTGAGGAAATCATTAAAAAATTGTGGAACCATGCTGTCACACTATCGAATTAAACAGTATATTTATGGTATGGTCATCTGTTTTTTAAATAGGTTTTTAAAATAGGTTAAATAGTTTTTAAATTGGTTTTATCATTAAATTACATTTTAATAGTTTGCATTTGTGCATACTTTTTACACATTTGTTGCATTCCTTTTATTTATTTTCATTTGTATGTGTCTTTATCTACCTCATTAGACTCACACATTTCATATTGATTATGTGCACAAATGCATGTGCACAGGTTATAGAAATATAGCACAAACCACAATATAATATGGTGCTGGTGATGAACTACAGAGCCGCAGACTATTGGTTTTAACTGAGACCAAAAAAGCAGACATCCCCTTGGTAACATGTTTTTGCACTGCCATGCATCTCCTGAACTCCTGTGCTTGGGTCTCTTCATCCCCCTCATTTCCATCCCCTGCCTTACAGTTCTATAATCACTCCTTACACCACTATTGATTAAAGGTGTAGTCTGCGATTGCAAACAAGAAAGTGGGCTAGCTATATCTATTTGAATTAATTAGCATAATAGTCTAAGCAGCATGAAAATGAATGCAGTGTTCACATAAAAGTTTAGTGAATGTGCAACAGACTCAAACCACATCTTAATTAATCACATTTAAATTAAATCTGCTACAGATTAGTGTATAGTAGCATCTAAAACGATACGTTCTGTTAACACAGAATGGCATCTCCACAGTTTTGCGCAAAGACTATGCAGACATATGCACTTGTGTCTTACTCAGTGCTGTTTGTGCATATAAAATATAAGCAAAAATTTTACTCATTATCACTTGCATCTTGCACAATACTGTAGTCTAAGTTTCTAAAATATGCTGCGGATCCAACATGGTAAAACCGAACAGCAGTTTGCAACGGATACATTTTCTGCATTATCATGAAACCAAAAACAAAGATTAAATGTTGTCTGAATTAAAAAATGTGTTTGGTATGTGACACAGCACCTTTCTTTCAACGCTGAAAGGTATCAGTTATTATCCTGCTGCAGTCCGATGGATTTAGTTTCAGTTTTTTAGAATGTAGTAACTACCTAACAACCTCGAAAAAGCTCAGTAACATCTGTTACTTTACTCACAGTCTAGATATATGCTTTATTTTTATTTTTTGGAATTAGACAGACTTTTATTGTCATTCAAATTTACACTATACAGTGCTCATAAGACTGAAATTTCATTACCTTGGCTGAAGTATTTAAGAGAGACAGCAGTATTAATATAGTATTAGATATTATTATTATTAGTGTTAATCTATAATGTGATATTCTACAGCTACACTACCAGTGAAAGAGAAGTGTTAATTTTTTTTCTCGTAATAAATGTGGACCAAAATGTAACTTACAAAAAATATAATGTAAAAACTAAATAGTGCCATAATCAGCCATTCCCTAATTAAGTCTTCAGAAATATTCCTGCAAATGTGTGTCAAAATTCTGCACAGTGTTAAAAGAAACTCAGAATTACTGACCTACTAAAACATATGGCGGATTTGTCAATCTGATTGTGGTGAGGACTTCCCACGGTAGATTATACTGTAGAGTAAATTATATTGTATAAAAACATTGACAAACCTTTAACCTTTAAGTTTTGATTTCAGCAATTTCTTTTGATGTCTAAAACACATTCCTGAGGCTCATCCACATTACAATAAATGTCCTTACAAACTTCAATAAAATACATATAGTATATATGTATTGATAGTGATGATAGTTTACTGTTTTATATGCTCTGTACTGTTCAATTTAATTAATTCAAATAATTTTGATCGCTTTGTCTTTAGAAAAACAACATCATGTGTAGATCTAAAACATTTGCTAATTACTGAACGATGTAGACAGGCAAAGACGTTTTTTTCATTAAATGTTGATTATAATATTTACTGTCGCTAGCTGCTCAAAGATCAACAACATGCCTGCCTAACATTTCAAGTCACAACAAATGGCTCCAAACTCTACTCATCTCAAAGCTGCCCCACCCCAAGTGCTGTCATTTCGTATTTTACTCTTTTTTTCCATGCGTTTGCTGAGGCACAAAACTGACAGCGCTCAATGAAAATTCACAAACGCAAAAAGTATTAAGCTCAGACAACAAAAGATGGCATAGGCATTTTTCTCTCTGAGCCACAGCAGAGCATTCCACAACTTGTCAGTCTGTGTGCCATTTTGAGAAGATTCCTTCTCCTGACTTTCCATTCAAGCTGAATGAAACTACAATACAGCATGGATCAAGCCTGGATTAGTTAAATGGAGCACACGGCCAAGAGGATTAGTTGTAAAGTTTGAACTAGAGCTTCCTCAGCTCCTCCTATTCACGCTCTCGTTGTGCAATACATCCAAACAGAGTGCAGTAAGCTATGCAATACAAGCAGCTCTTCTTATTTGTGGCTTACTATTTGTGGTATCGTTTGTCTTTTTGACAATATTATTAATGGTTGTTAAAAAAATAACCTAGGGAAGACACAGGGACAATACAGAGAACAAAATTCCTAAGTTTGTCCCTGTTGAGTTCCTTAAAACCTTACAAAGACTGCTAAAATATATATATTTATAATATTTATCATTATTAATTAAAGATATTATTTAGTCCATATTAGCCCATATCTAGAGGAAGACAGCTTAGTTTGGCCTATGACAGCATTATATTTAGTCTGTATAAAAATGACAGCCTTTTAAAAACTGCATTTGCGATGAAGAACTTAGGCCAACCTTTTTTGATGACTGTCTGGTCAGCAATTACAATACTGTGATCCTCCACTTGCTGAAAAAAACAACACAACATAAAATGATAACATGCCTATTTAGTTTAAATATGTCAGAATTTTGTTTGTTATTATAGGCTTGCATGTCAAGTTAAATCACTAGCTATAACTAAATGAAAGCCATTCCTTAATTAGAACCTTGCTTTCTTATTGCCTTATTGCTTTATTTTCAGTAATTCCTGAACTTGAACTAAATACTCACTTGGACATCATCCAGGCCTTGCCCCATTTCATGCAGGCCCATGGGCTCACCCATAGCTGACTCAAGTCCATGGACATGTGGAGACAGCAAATCAGGTCGTCTAAAGCCATCTCTTCTCACACTGGACGATCCACCCTCTAAGCCCAGAATCTGAGTGGTGAGTCCGCTGCGTCCATGTGGTCCAATGCCGTCTTGGTTTTGACGACTGGGCCATGGCTGTTGTTGATTAGACATTGGTGACTGGTGGATAGAGTTGATGTTGAACGGGTCGCTAAGGTGAGCGTAGGGGTCACTTGATTGGGTGTATGGTAGTGGTTGGTATGGAGGAGGGAAGTAAGGTGGCTGAAAGTCAGAGCCGGATGGGTGTGACAGGGAAGGAGCTGGGCTGTACAGGGGCTGACTAACCACTGGATGGTGTGGCAACCGTGGGTTCCCATTACTGCTGCCATCATGTCTCTCCTGCTGAAATATGAATATTATTTGGTCAATGTCAAATCTTACTAATCTGATATCAGAACAAATGTAGCTTAAGTGCGCACGAGGTTTTTAGCATCAATGTACCTGTGGAGTTCTTGGATTATCTTTAGTTGCACTCCAAAATAATGTTTACTTTAGTAATAACGTGTTGCTTGAATGATTTCTGATTTGACAAATGTTTACACGGGCTATTAATAGGTATATGCCATTACATAATTCACCTACATAATGATGTTCAAAAAATGTAACTGCAAGAATCATGAATCAGTTCAAATTTATTATATGCAGTATAATAACAGTCAGAAGTATAAGATAATAATTCCGGCGGGGAAAAAAGAAAAAAAACAGCTCTTCCCACTGCGTGAGAAACCCAAATGGTGTGGTTATGATAAAAGTAAGAGATAATGTTCTGACCGTTTGCTCGTGCAAAAATTACACAAATACATACGAAAATCTGTTCGCTGTGTCCTGACTGAATGTTTGCGAGTGCAAACAGAGGAACCATAAAGATGGACAACTTTTCAACCGTCAATCAACCTGGGTTTACGGCGTGTTCGTTAAGCGCTCACACTGAATGTTTCGAAGAGAGTGTGTGAGATTTTAGAGTGGCGTTTGGTGAACTTACAGACAAGTAAATAAAGCAATGCGCTTTAATGCATTTGCATGCTAACACATAGCTACGTCTGATAAACACAATAAATGAGAATTTACTGGAGTTCTCCGGAACTTACAGTTTTAAGAAACAACTTGGTTTGAGAGTCCCAAAAAGTGCCCTGTTTAGACCAACATCTAAACACTGCCACAATTTGGTGCCACGTTTTAGAAATCGTTTAATATCCTTGGTTATGTAAAATGCACCTAATAAGAAACAAGGAAACCGTGCGCATTCAAGACGCTACGAGCGAACGCATAGCATTCTGACTTACCTCGCAGTCCTCCTCGTACTTAACGTTATCTGCTAATTTCCACAGCATTGTCTGTTTCTTTCTTTTCTTTGCCGAAACGAAATCTTACTCGCAAAAGCGTGAAAACTTGACTCGTCTCCTACAGTTTAATCCAAAAGGGGCAGAGTTTCTAGTGAGTAAATGCATCAACTCTGAGACACTGACCCGCCGCGACTCGGGATAGGCAGACAAGACTTAACCAGCAGCGACGGCATGAACAGTGTTAATTACACACTAACACCGAATCATCCGAAGTGCAAAAAGAGTCCCGACCAATAAAAGCAACGACATACAGCGTAAAAGTTCTAACAAAGTTGACTACCTCTGACAGACCAAGCCTCGTGCTGCCCTCGACTCACTGATCGACCTGGAAGCATCGCTACTATATTTGCATAGCCGTAGACGATGGGCGGAGACTTTACGTCCAATGCCAAAGGTAATTGGCTCGAGCTGAAATAACCGACCAATCCACGCGCTGTCCGCCTATTCACGACTTATTTATGCACAAGATTCCCTTAAATCTACCATTTGATAAAACAAAATAAATAAATAAACAAGCATACAGATAAAACTGGTGTAAATACACATAATTACTATTCAATCTGCGATTTCATGCGTGTAAAAGTGGCATGTTATGAATAGTGTAACTTTCAATGATCATTATTACTATTAATATTATTATTATTATTATTATTATTTATTTATTTTATTTTTTATAAAAATGCAGCTATGAATAATGAAATCCTTAATCATGTGTTCTGATAATTTCCCCGAACTTTCTCTGAGTATCTCGGGCTTAAAGGCCGATCTGCATTCGCTTAACCACTAAGCGCCAGGAATCCCTCTCTAATCCTAATTACAGTTTGATCTAGAGCTGCTCCTCTGCGGCCCGTGTCCCTGCTTATCGACTGTTTTCGTACACAAAAACTGCAGAATATCAAATAACCAGGAATCTTTTTTTTTCTCCTTCAGTCTAGGATTATACATTAATCAGTATCGCATGTCCTTTAAACCTTAGACTACATGAAAGCATTTCCTATAACTATATACTTTGTTAGGCCTGATTTTGGTAATACTTAAAACTGAAATAGTAATACTTAACAGCTTACTTTGACATTGAAAACTACATTTTAAAAAGACATAGCTTAGTCTCAAGTTTAAAATATTAAAGGCTGAAATGCTTTTGTTTGTTTATTTTAATATTATTACATTTTTATATTTCATTTTTCACTATAGAAAGCTACATAATTAGTTTTAAAAGGTAGCCTTGTAGCCTATTTATCGTGCCTTATTTAACTCGACATTGGTTACGACTACTTGTCTTACTTGTCTACATTTTTCATTTCACCGTTTGGTATACGCTCTTATACGAAACGATTTAACTATAAATTCACAATTCACACACTACTGAATTCAGAAATGACTAAACCTTTTTCCCAGAAGTAATTATGTTTTTCCCCTTTTTGGAGTATTTGGCTATAATGCTCATTTAAAAAAAAGATACATCCCCTATTTTTGTGAGCAGTGTAGAACGGACTATTAGTTCCTAGCTTTTAAATCCTATAAACGGTTTGGGCAAGCGTTCGTTGTTAGTTCATAGCCTTAGGTTTGTTATATTTCGGGTTTTAATGTAAATTGTAATTTTTATGGTAAATTGTATTTAGACTATTCGTTATTAGGTTATTATCTTCTGGAGTATTAGAAGTATTACTCATGCCTGTAATTTAGCAGTTGCAGTAGGCTACAGTCACACAATTGTATTGTTTTCAGAATTACACTTGACTAATTATTATATAGGTTTATATGGCCTAATAATACCACGTATATCCCATATATTATACTATATTCTATGTTTATTTGTTTATTTATTTTCTCGCGCGCATGTTAAAGGCGTTCCCAGTCGAACAATTTAGAAAGACGTTTCATTGTTGCGTTTTCAATTTAACAGGGCGCAGGTCTCTTTAGGGATACCTGCATGTTTAATCATGCCAATTACTGAAAAGGGATTGGCTCTTTAATTAATACACGTTATGAATACATATATTATGATCAGTCAATTACATTTTACTTTTTCAATTAACTCGCATAAATCATTAAGTAAGCCAAAGGCTAGCTGTACTGAAATGTAACCTATTCTTTAACGATTACTCGTGCAGCCTATTTATGAAGCTGTTTTTTTTATTAGTTATGCCTTATAATATACGATATTTGTATATATGTTGTTAGCAGTAATTTCATTATTAATGGAAGTCTATTCATTATTGCGGTCGTTGTCTACACAACTATATATATTAGCTACTATTTTTAAATGCAACCTAAGTCAACTGGTTAGACCAAGTATAAGTTTAAGCCTCACCAGCAAATGATGTTGTGCATTAAAAAATATATAAAAAGAGAAAAATAAACAAAAACATCGCCACCAGAAATAAGAATAAACATATTGTGTGCCTGCATTTGAAAGCCAAAATGACAGCGACTAAATCACACATCGAAAAATAACTTACCCGCCAGTCCAGCCTCTCTAATAACGACATCTGCAGGGATGGATCCACAGTCCTTACCGAGAAAGAGCGAATGCTTGAGATCACAAACGCGCGATACCGCTGAATACTACACCTGGCTGCCGACGTCCCACTGTGCGCATGCGCGGAACCCACACTACCTGAGCGAGCAGCGCAGCAGCCACAGAGCGAGAGAACTGACGAATGCAGTGCCTCATTTAAATCAGTGGAGACACGTGGCCACAGTGCACTGACCATAAAAAGACGTGATAAAGGTGGTTTCCAAAATATATAGGCTAAGTAAACATCAAATAGAGGACGTGTCTTTTTTTTAACGATCAGCACTAAACGTACGCAGCAGCATAGCGCAGCACTGAGCACTGAATAAAATAACGACTATTTCAGAATGGAACGCACGTTGTAACTATAAAGTATTTTAAAAGAGACTATTCGCCTACTTTGCAGAAAAAAAGAGTGTGAGAAAACATTACAAAGACCACGCAACAGATGTTTGGGCTGTTCTCAAGCTGAATTCAGCTGCTTGCATTTTATTGATTTAGGCCTATTTCCCGAACGAGTTATCAACGTCAAGCTAAAAAGAAAAGAAAACATTGCTGCTTAACATTCTGACTATTTCTAGCACAAGGAAACAAACGTTAAGTAGACAGTCTTAAATATAATTTCAGTGAAAAAATTGAAAGTTTCATTAATAGGCCTTAAGTTATATGCGCTGCTCAAAGCACTACTATTTTTTGTAAGTAGTATATATCATTAATTTGTGTGTAAATGTGTTACACCTTAACAACCATAAAATCCAGTTACAGACACACTCGAGGCTATTTATTTAAATATTTAAATAGAAGTTGTACAGGGAACACGGACCTTTTAAAAGGTCTCCCAGGAAGCCCTATTCCGGTTCCTACTATAGTATTTAAAGCTCGTATTTGACACTGAAGTAGGCCTACTCAGCATAGTATAGAATAAAACAACAGTGAGAAATAACGAAGCCAGGACTGATAGATTCATATTTGAAAGCACAACAAGTATTCTGCTCACAAAAATAGAGGATACGTTATTTAAGTACCACCTACTTTTTGAGAGCAGTATATAACAAATTAATTTGGCGCTACCTCAAATGAAAGGGCACACGTTTAAACTCTAACCTCCATATTCTTTGTATTCTTCCATTTATACAGGAGAAGTAAGAAGATTTGTTTTACATTTCAATAAATTCATACAAACGGCCAGCTTCATACAAATGTAGGAAACAAATGACACCAACTGAAATAACAGAGAACAGCGTTATGTAAAACGCTGCTGGCCAAACCAAACAATGTTAGCCAAGTGTCAGCTTATTGAGATGCACTTTGTAACGCACACACACGCAATATAGTCTCTCTGCTTTCTTTACATCTGTATATGAATAAAGGTAAGGGACAGTACTCCGGTTTTATACAATAAAACCGACCAATTGTTTATGTAAAACAATTAACGTATTAAAGTTTTGCTTACGTGAACATGTTTCCTGCAGACACAATGGCTATTGCCAATAAAAACCAGTACTCTGCTGCCATCTTTTGGTCATTTCCATTAACTGCTGAAAGAAATCCAACGGGTTTCATGTAGAAAATCGCGACTACACTACTGAAAAAGTAACACTAAAATGAATTGTACACATCTAACCACACTTGCTGACAGTTTATTATCACACAGAAAAAAAGAGAAATAAACCAAACGAATCACAGCGAATGATTACACGTGCCTAATAAAATATTAATATGCATGAAAGCAAATTACGGCGAAGGAAGTTATTTCTGTAATAATAGCTTGCAATAAAACAAACAACTAGGCAATACATTTCTTTAAAACATGTTTGAAATGCAAGCTGCTTAAATTGGCCACAGATGAACGCTCTCCCTTTAAAAAACAACTGAAGAAAAATAACACCAGAGGGCGCCATTTCTCCTGCAAGCTCTCCAAAACCACGTGACACTCAAAAGTGGTAGGGTGTGTGGGTAACCCAGTTGGAGATCTGGTCTTTGGTGCGCTTGGCAGAGCTGTGAGAAGTGAAGATGGATTTGTAGGCTTCGGATTTTTCGTCCATGTCCTGGATGGATCTTTTACATCCAGCTGCCATTGTGTGCTTCACTGGCTTAGAAGTGCCAGAGGGTCCCGGAACTATATATTGGTGAGGGAAAAAAAAGACATTACATGGGTGCAGAAATACTACTGGAAGAGTGTAATTAAGTAAAAAAAGAAGAAGAGTTAACATGATCCAATGTAGTTTTACAATAAACAAACATGGCTGTTTATATTCACCCTTACAAACACTGTTTCTCCTCAAAGCCATAAAAACATCTTGAATGGATTGTTGTGTCTTGAAACATTTGCAAATCTTTTCTGGAATGATTTAGAAAGTATCTGTTTTACTGGCTCAATATAAAAAGAGAATGTTATTGCTGTGTTTAGCCTGCCTAAAAACAATTGTAAAAATGTGTTCTCATCCAAGTGCAAACATACTATGCATCCCAGTAAAGTAATCTTTGAGAGTTCACTCATCCTACTGACACTATCATGCTACTAACGAAGAGAAAACATCACCAAGTATGCAACAGGTTACGTTTTCTGCATTGAGCTAGCTGGTGGGTTTTTGTATATGACTAACCAGTCTCAAATAGGTGATGCAGAACCATTCTCAGGTAATGTGCAGACAAAGTACACAAGCCTCTAACAACTAACTTGTAACAGCTGCGTATCCATTATGGAAGTACAAAACAGTTTGCGTTACTTCAAGTAGAGTCATTGATCATGCCTTTGAGGTTTTCTGACACTGCCACAAATAAATGACATCATTCAAAGCATCATAGCTAATTTTGCTGGCAAAACAGATAGATCTGTTTTTTGTTTGGTGCTGATAGGGCATGTAGGGAAAAAACATAGTAAGTTAAATATTTATGATGCAAAATTAGTGTCATGTTTAGTGCGATTGTGAAACGGGTAAAAGGAGAGTTGCAGCATTTATTGTAATATCTAGCCATTTTTTATGGTATAAACAATAGGGTGGGTGTGGACTCTGCAGATTCAGATTGACACGATGATTTGGCTAGTGAACCGGAGCACCTGCATGAAGCGCACACAGGGGGCACGCATACTCACGCAAACATGCACACGAGGCATAAGTGGAGATACAAGTGTTCGAGTCCATGACCTTGGAAGTTGTGAAAAAATGAGGGAATATTTAATTATTTTTGTTTTTTGTCAGCAGTATACATTGAGTGCATTTACCTGCACATTCTGTAGTTATTTGAATATTCAAGAGGTCATGTACACTGCACACACTGATTTCTTAGAATCAGATAAAAAAATGCAATAGCAGAGCTGGATGCTAGTTCAGTAATCTGATTTCTTAGCACATGCATACCCTGATTTATATTTCAATCGTTCGTCTTAGTCTTGCACACAAATGTAACCCGACAAAAGCAGCTAGCAGAATCAAACACTTTTCCCAGGTCTGCTTATTTTCCTTTAAGGTTCCTTACATATTGGTAGTTTTGGCCTTTTTCACTTATACCCAATTCTTGTTTCCATATACTTAGTTGCTCCTTCCTTCACTGAATTTGGCAACCCTGTTTTATCTCTGTCTTTGCAGAAAAAGCTGTAAAAAGGTCAGCAATGCTACCAAATACTACTGCATTTGATCACATAAAAATAAGAATATTTTCTGGTAAAGTCATACAAAATTAGTTATATGAGGTTTAAACCCCTTTGTTCTGTGAGGTTATTAAGCCATGTAAACCCAGTGTTTTCCCATTATCTGACCATCCAAGTCCATGTAAACTCATTGATCAAACTATGTTTTTTTTCTACAGTTATCGGACTATTAGGTGCATATAAACTCACTGATAAATGTGATAATAAATGTGCCTATATATTTTTGTTAGACCGTCTTGTTACCTTAGAAGTGTTGTGTTTTTTATGTTATTTGCATGGTAATAATATAGGTTTATATGCGGCCATAACAGCCAAATAAGGGTTACATAATTCCCATAGCCAGATATGGGGTAAATCAATAGCTAGAAGCACACGGAAGCCCAAGTTGCTCTGCAGTAACTACAGTTTAAAAGGAAAACTGTGCTTGGGTTAGAATGTTTCTTAGGCAAGAAGAAATGAGGCGGGACGAAATCTCAGTGGCCTCCACCTATTAAGCCATTCCTGTTTTGTTAGGACATCTTATTCACATGTTAATTTTATTAACATCAAAGTACCTGAAACTGATTACTAACCCCCCTGCTCCTTAACTGACCAGATCAAAATCCCAAAAGTTGAATTGAGTTGCTATTGATGCCATAACTCTGATTAAATGTGTTCTTTTAATTTTATTGAGCAGTATATTTATGCACTTTTGTTACTTATGCTGTGGCTTTCCAAAGAGCATTTTATATAACTTATAATACATTCTTCTTAACACCTCTGGAGACATTAAATTTACTTTTAGTTATTAATAGACGAGTGAGCTTTAAGGAATGCAGACTGTTAATTAACAAATCAGTCAATATATATTGTTGTTTAATTTGTTCATATGTAGCTCATTTTGTAAAATTAAGTATTCATGGGCTCTCTAAAACTATTTGTTATGTTGTTGTACCTGTTCCTATTTTATAACAAGCTGAAACAGAACTGAAAATTACGAATATCCACAGGAAGATCTACAGTCTGCCATCATGTCCCAAGGTAAACAAGTGAGAAAGACGCTTTCATATAAAAGCAAAATATCATGCATTGAACCCTATAGGGAATATCTGGTGTCACAATAAGCTCGCTCTCGCTCGCTATATATATATATATATGTGTGTGTGTGTGTGTGTGTGTGTGTGTGTGTGTGTGTGTGTGTGTGTGTGTGTGGTCTGTAAGTTTATTAGGAATATAAAATTGAAATTTATTTGCTGTTGACCACTGAAACCATAGAATCGCTCTCTTATCAGAGCAATAAAGGGTATACCTGAGTCAGTGCAGCCATTCTCTCCATTCAAATATGCTGGTTTGGACTCTATCAAAATGGGAGAGAAACAGATCATACATCAGTATGTACACGGTCATCCAATTTCACATGATTCAAAACATTTTCTCTCAATAATAATGTGTTAGGGTAACTGGAAAACAGGAGGAAAATGTACACGTATACAAGGTTTAAAGTAGGAAATATCACTGCTAAAGTACCTTTAATTTCCAGTTTTGAAACGGTCTCAGCATTCTTGTTTTTCTTCAACTTCTGAGAGAAGAAAAGACAACATTGATTGAAACAGGATTCAGACTTAGAGGAAACAGAGAGAAAAGTGCACCACAACATGCAGCTGTTACAACACAACCTGTATTCACTAAACAGTGCATTCTACCTTTCCTGTTTTAGCTTTGGCCCTCCTCTCTTCCATTGTTTTCTGCAACCGTTCTTGCTCTTCTTTGCTCCCGTTCAACACCACAATGTCTTCATCATGGAAGGGATCACCACACTATGAAACATTAGAACACATGTAACACGATCAACTTTTGAGATTAAAAACAGTTTTACCTCCATCTTTAAATAGATTTTACTTTTTTCTCTCTAAAACATATGGGTGCTTCATTGTGCTAACATTGTAAAATGCACTATATAAGATAAACTTGGTTATGGTTAATGGTTATATGGGGGCAAGTGCTGAACCTAGTTGTGCTTCAATACAACAACAGCTGGTGGTCCGTTGTATGGTTTAATCATACTTAGTGACACTGCCTGGCCAAAAAAATAGTAATAGCTTGTATTCTAATAAGCAAATACTTAAGAGCCTAAGTTCAGATAATTGTATCCCGCAATTAATATGTTTCAGCGGACAGAAATTCTTAACCCTAAGCGAGTAGCTTCCCAATTCTTAAACAACATGTTGTAAGTAGTATTAAGTGGCTCTGAAACAGACGTTACTGTGTTTCAGAAGTGTTTGCATCAATCAAATGATTGTAAAAATGACTAGTACCGGGTTAACAGCTGTACATCGCATTATCACCACACAGAACTGGGAGGGGCATCAAAAATCTGACTCTTAGGCATTAAAAAGCTAACGCAGTCTAATAAGTGCATTTTTATCAACTTACGATGTGATGGGAATATCAGAGTAAGAAAGGAAGTGCATGAAAGCTACTCCCATCATACACTGTCTACTATGCAAAGCCCTGGATGCAAAAACGTCTAGTTTGTTTATTTAGTTTATTTATAGTCACATCAGCACACTTGGTAATATTCGTGACAGGAACAAAGTTACATCAATACACACCTTCCATCAGTACTAGTTCAATAACAAAACACTGTCATGGGCAAATTAGTATCTCCAACCATAACAAACCCACATGGTTATGTGATGGACCTGGAGACACTACAAAAAGGACCAGCGTACTCCACCTGGGATCAAACCAGGGACCTTCTTGCTGAGGCGATGGTGCCATGCACTGAGCCAATTCACCACCCCCAAAAAAAAAAGTCAGCCAAGTACCTGAGTGTACTGAATGATAAGGCTATCCCCTGAATAGATTTTTTTTCCAGATTGCACAGATATATTCCATTAAAAAAAAATAGAAGATGCATTGGGCCCACATTGTGAAAAACGGGTTCTAGGAGCAAAATTATTATTTATATGCGGTAGTGTGCTCTGGCCCCATCCCAATGCGGTGAGGTGACCAGTCCTTTAGCAGGCTGTGGTCACTTAACTGCTGGTTGTCCAAGTGGTGCTCTCAAAACAACGTGGGCTTAATAGACAACTGGTCTAGTTTTGAGGGTAAGCCAGGCCTCTTAGGACGGGACAGTGTCCATCCCACCCGGGAAGGTGCTGTCATCTCCTGTAGTATTGCCCATAGTCTTATGACATGATTTGTTAGGGGCTGACTATCCAGAGCTGGGGTCAGGCAGCAGGCAGTTAGGCTTAACAAACTGTCTGCTGGTAGCCATGCACCGTCATTCAGACCTAACTTTATTAAAACTATTAAAAATCCACCCAAAAGTTTGCTTTGATACCCTTATTAGGATAAACACAGATATTCCCTGTAGAAATAATAACCTTAAACTTAAGCTAGGATTACATAACATTAGATCGCTGACAAACAGACAGTGATTATAAAGGAACTAATCACTGATAAACGTTTACACACACCTGGATTAGACCAGATGAATATTTAGCCTTAAATGAAGCCTCCCGTCCTGGACACAGTTATGTGGTCGTGGAGGGGGTGTAGCTACAATTTTTGATAAAGATCTAGGTGTTAATGTTAAATCCCATTATAAGGCTCACTCATTTGAAATACTAATTCTTAATGTAACCGATCCGTAATTCTAAACCTAGCCCAAACTCTTTTCAGCTCATCACTATTTATTGCCCTCCAGGTCCTTACTCAGAATTCCTTTAGGAATTTGCAATTTTTTTTCCTGCTTAGTACTTTCAACAAATAAGGCTGTAATTGTAGGTGGATTTTACCATTCACTATAAAAATGAAGAGGGTCCACTTAAAATTGCTTTTGAGTCCATTTTAGAAACCATGAGTATCACTCAGAATGTGTTGGGACCGACCCAACGCTGTAATCATACTTTAGATCTAATATTAATGTTTGGTATCAATATAGATAACATAATGTCTTACCACAAAGTGAGCTAGTTTCTGATCCCCATCTCTTAGTTTTTGAGCTAAATGTATTAGATAATATTCACTTACTCCCTTGTTATCGCACTAAGCGCACTATTACTTCAGATAGTCCAGCAGCATTTATTAATAAACTTCCAGACCTAACTTTTAATACACCAACTGAACCCGATCATCTTGAGGCTGCAACTAACCAATTAGAATGTGTATTTCACTCAACTTTGGATATAGTTGCTCGTGCTAGAGTCAAACATATTCGGGGGGAAAAGTTAGCATCTTGGTACAATAACCATACCATACTTTAAAGCAAAAAGCTCGTAGTTTAGAACGCAAGTTTTGATGTAGTAAACTGGAGGTATTTAAGATGGCATGGAGGGATAGCATGGCAGAGTATAAACAGGCCCTTACCAAAGCT
>JAUZST010014724.1:0-10498 GCA_034779995.1 Parotocinclus haroldoi
TATATAATTATTATTATTATTTTATTTTTATTTTTTTAAATATATCAAGGTTTCTGAGTCCAAGGGTTGTCCATTGTCTTGATTTTTGATCTGTCACTCTCGAATTCTGTCCATGTCCAATGTCCATTTTAAAAAGCACTGTATAAATATTTTTTTATTTGAATATCATTTACATTCTGGTAACTCACAGCAGTGGATTGACTTGAAATTTGCCCTAATGTTATTTTTGGCATTGCAGTGTTACATAGATAACAGTAAGGTTGAATTAATAACCAGCATTTTAACATGTACATAGAAACATGCCAGTTTGACTGGAAAATATCTATTGCTATATCTATTGTTATGGAAACAGAAAGGTATTTTGATTGAAACAAATCATAAGATGGAGATCAGAGCAGCTGCGCAGGCCAGTTAAAGACAAGTCTCTGCAGGCCACTTTCTTGGTTTTGGATGATAGAATTTGAGGGTGTGTGGCATTTTTGGCAAGTGTGTACCTGCCTCTTGCTATTCACCAGCAGTTTGGAGCTCATTCATTATTATACTAATACTGTTTAATTGTGCATCGTTTGTCGGTTTTAAAATATTTATCGTAATATTGGTAATTTTTTATTAATGTTAATCACATGTACTGTAGCTACAATACTGTCCTGTTTGGCCTTACCACAGTCCCTGAAAGAAATAATACTGTAGTTTCCACACTCCAAGTTGTAAATTCTGCTGTGAATCCTATTCATAGTAAAAGTTTGTATCTCTCAGTTGTTTGTTTCCATAGGCTTAATAAGGAGATAAGAAGGTGTGAATGCGGATGAGGCAGTGCGCATCATCTACAGGGGTGAATACAGGTCAAATAGATCTTCATTATAAACCTGCCAAATGAAAATAAGTTTAAAACTCTTTGCCAGTGTGGGGGTGGATATTTACACAGGGGGATTGAATCAAACACCAACTGCACAAGGGACATGACACAAACAAACCCATTAACTCTATTACAGGTGCAAAAAGCAAACACTGCATAGTCAAAGTAATTAGTAAACCCATGTATTACCTGGAATTGTAGGTTTACTATACATGGACTTTGGGTTGCACCTAATAAAGTGACCATGTGTGTGAGGCATCTTTAGAAGCATTGTCAGTGTCCTTGATTGGTAGCCAATATGTTGTTCAATAAATATATTTTCTCCACAAGTATTTACACAGTTTAAAATACACATAAACAGTGGGCCAGGCAAGTATTCAGCCTTTACATTTTTCACTCTTTGTTTCATTGCAGCCATTTGCTAAAATCAGGAAAGTTCATTTTTTTTCTCATCAATGTACACTCAGCATCCCATCTTAACAGAAAAAAACAGATGTAGAATTTTTAAATATCACGTGGTCATAAGTATTTAGAATCTTTGCTGTGACACTCATATTTAACTCACAAGCTGTCCATTTCTTCATATCCTTCTTGAGATGGTTCTACTCCTTCATTGGTGTCCAGCTGTGTTTAATTGAACTGATTGGACTTGATTAGGAAAGGCACACACCTGTCTATATAAGACCTTAAAGCTCACAGTGCATGCCAATGTAAATGGGAATTATGAAGTCGAACGAACTGGCCAAGAAGCTCAGAGACAGAATTGTGGCAAGGAACAGATCTGGCCAAGGTTACAAAAAAATTCTGCAGCACTCAAGTTTCCTAAGAGCACAGTGGTCTCCATAATCCTTAAATGGAAAAAGGTTGGGACTACCAGAGCTCTTCCTAGACCTGGCCGTCCAGTCAAACTGAGCAACCGAGGGAGAAGAACCTTGGTGAGAGAGGTAAAGAAGAACCCAAAGATCACTGTGGCTCAGCTCCAAAGATGCAGTAAGGAGATGGGAAAAAGTTCCACAAAGTTCCACTGCAGCCCTCCACCAGTCAGGACTTTATGGCAGAGTGGTCCGACTGGGCTGAAGAATTTCAGAGAATCCCCAAATCAAGGTCAAGGTGTGAAAAACTTGTTGAATCATTCCCAAGAAGACTCATGGCTGTACTAGCTCAAAAGGTGCTTCTACTAAATACTGAGCAAAGAGTCTGAATATATAAAATTCCTACATGTCTGTATTTTTCTGTCAAGATGGGAAGCTGAGTGTACATTAATGAGAAATAAAACTTTTTTTGATTTTAGAAAAGGGCTTCAATGAAACAAAGAGTGATAAATTTAAAAGGATCTGAATATTTTCCGTACATACTGTATATCGTCAGTGCATACACACAACCATTTTATTTAAGTGTACTTAAATACTGTTTTTGTTTATTCATTTAATTATTATTATTACTTCAACTTTATTAGTTCAAAATGCTATTCGCAACTAGGGGTGCAGCAGCCCTGGCAGTGACCCCATTTCAAAGTTCTGGCAAACAGAAACAGAAACTTGCTTGTCCTTGGCATGCCACATACCCTGCAGAGACAATTCAAACACTGAGCTTGAGAAGTAGAAAGTTGGTTCACAGTGTTGAGCCATCCTGGCCTGTATCCCACTTTTGGTGACGTGAGGTTTGAGTTGTGCTTCTTATTTTCAAGGAATCGCAAGGTTAAAGGTCCCATTTCTATTGTCAGGTTCCATCCTGGGGCTTTTAATCTGTAACAAACCAAGTGTCACCATGGACTTACAAAAACATTAGTTGTGTTGCAATATTACTGACCCTAAAGCCCTGAACGAATTACGGTTACAGAAATAACCAAGCACAAATCTTTACAAAAAATGTCCTCCTTTAAGCTTTATTTGTAAGCCCTACAGTCCCAGTGTACGCCCACTGCACCCACTAGTCACCTCAGAGATCAGCACAAAGACCGTTTCACATTCAAACCATAGGAAATTACCATGATATCATAATAAGTAATGTCCTGGTTTTGCATATTTCACACGTATGATTCACATGGTTAATTATGGCAGTGCATTATGGGACTATACCATTTATTAAACAAATACTCATCTGCAATAGCATACAGCTCCATTAATCAATTTAAAAAGTGCTAATGTTTTAACTTGGCAGCACTGGATGTGGGAACTAAAGCAATATTCTAAATCTGTAATAATGGCTTTCAGTGACATTCCTACCTCTATCTGTCTAAGTGTTCATAGAAAAAAAGGTTTATTTGGGTGATGTTATGAAGCTGTATCATGTAAAGAATATGTAGGTGATGTTGATCCATTGAATGGACTGTTTGTTGTGTACGTAAGTGAAATGCTAGTGGTAGTGATGTAAACCTGTTTAGCATGCGTCCGTTAAATTCCCTGAGTGAACAGCCAGAGTAAACAATGGGTTCTTGGTCACCTCTCTTACCAAAGCTCTTCTCCCACCATTACTTAGTTTGATGGGATGGTCAGCTTTAAGAAGAGTCCTGATTCTTCTAATCTTGCCATTAAAATTATGGAGGCCACTGTACTCTTGGGAAGTTTCAGTGCAGCAGAATGTTTGTAGCCTTCTTCAGATCTGAGCCTCCACACGATCCTGTCTCTGAGCTCTACAGACAGTTCTTTCCTTGTGATAGCTTGGTTTTTGCTCTGGTTAGCATAGGTATGAAACCTTGTATAGACAAGTGTGTGTCCAAATCATTAATTTACCACAGGTGGACTCCAATCAGAGTATAGAAACATATAAAATATGAAGAGAAATGGGAGGCTCCCAGAGTTGAGTGTAATAGAAATTTGATTGATATTTTAGTTGTTAAAAACATTTGTGGATAAAGCATTTTAAAATTCTGTTTTCACATGAATATTGAGTGCCAAATGATCGGGGGCAAGTTGATTTTTTTTAAATAGGTTGAATGGACGGAACATAACCAAATGTGAAAAAAGTAGAAGACTTTCCAAATGCGTGCATCTCCCCACCCAGGTGTATGCATCTGTATATAGTCCAACAGTGGCAAACATGCTGATTCAAAGCAATAAAAGCTAGCCATTATACGACAGACCTCTCACTAACATATGTTTTATTGTCCTGCCTAAACTTCTGCTCATAATTACTGCTGGCAAGTGACACTTGAGCCCATTTTCCCCAGTTCTCCGTGTAATTATAGTAATTTTGCCAAAATGAGAATGCAGCTGTGGCCCATCAGGGAGCTGATTCCATTATCAGTGGAAAAGGGAACTGGAGCTCAGTTCTCTAGACAGTATATAAAAAAAACACCATACCATATATAGCATTGCTTTGGCTTTTTTTTCTTTTTTGATGTACAAATACTTTGTAAATGATGTGCCTTTATTTGGTCTACATCAATTTTCTTTTAGATTTTGAATTTTCCCCACCCGGGGTCCCTGCAGCCACAAAAACATCATAAAGATTATTAATGTTTTTTGTTGTTGGTAAAAGTAATAACAACAGTAATAATTGTAACAATGATAACTTTGCTATTAATCTTTTGCATTACTGGATAATAAGTAAATTTGGCAAATCTACCTATTTAGGGAAGGAATAATATGGCTGTGTCATATTTACATGTGACGTCAAATATCATTAGGAAGAAAAAACACAATTAAAAGTCCCCCTGCATTTGAAAACAAAGGTCAAGTTTCGTATCAGTGTAACGTGTTTGCATGCATACAGTAGTGGTTCAAATTCGAATTTTTTGTACATCTGCATTAATGTGAATTAAAACATCATTATGATGATGTTATGATCAAACTCATTTAAACAAAGGAGACAAAATTATTATACTTGGTTATTTATGTATCGAGGACATGGTCTAATTGCATGGTCCTCTTGCACATTGGAGGAATTTCAGTTCGGTTCCTCATAAAGAACTGATTCAGCTCTGGGGTGTTATAGGTTTCCTTGCATGAACTTCTTGCTTCAGGTCTAGGACGTGTCTAAAATTAAACATTGTAATTCTTCTTTGTTTGGTAGAACAAATTGTGTGCTTAAGGTTGTTGTTTGGCAGCATTATTATGTTTTTTGCAACAGACATAAATAATTCCCTTGAGGAAGGGAAAGTCTTACCTTAAGCCTTATACTGTATAATGGAAATGCCTTTAGAATTTGCTGCTATAAATTAAAATGATTGGAAGTGGTCCTAGCCCAAACTGTGATACAACAACTAAAATGTTTCACAGATGGGATAATATTTTATGCTGGAATGCAGTGATTTCCTTAGTTCAGACATAATGTTTCTCATTTAACCAAAAAAGTTCCATTTTGGTCTCCAATATCCTGCTGGCTTTTCCACATGATCTTTAACAAAATGCAGGCAGACAGCAATACAGTCGAATTCGGTTAATTGGACCACTGGTTAATAGGACCAGCCGCTAATCGGACCGAATCCTAAAGTACCGAAACAAATCCTATTATACGTATAATGTTATTTGCTTATTTGGACCAAAATTCCGCTTAATCAAAGAACGTGAGAGCGAATAAGAAAAAGAAGCTACAAGTCGCCACCTAGCCATTGCAAAGCGGGTCAGCGAGATATGGGAGGATTTTCAGCATTCTCAGGAGAATTTATGCTTTTATCAAAGTCAGGAAATACGAAAAGTTGTGTTGACAAGAGCAAAACCTGCGGGAGGTGAACACGCCCACCACATTCTTGATTTTGGTTAAGTGCAGTCCGTCAAGAGAACGCGTCAGAACTGGATAAGTTCTTCAAACATTGACTGGAATTTAGTAAGAACTTGTTTTTTACAGTATTATGCGCTGCATGCTGAATATCTATACATTGTGTTGTAGATCGTTTCGAAAAACTTGGATGCAAATTAATTTTTCAATGAACAAAGTTGGTAAGCAACAGTAGTTCTTGTGTGTAAGTTCGCTATACGTGTAAATCGCACAATAAAGGTTTAATAAACATTTAATAAGTTACATAAATTATAGTACATCCCGTCTTGTAACACAGGGCATGTTCCTTTAATCGGACCAGACGGTTATTAGGACCTATTCTTGTTGCAAGTTTGCACTGTACATAGTTGGTCTTCAGCATTCCAGTCTGATAAGCATTTCTGACATCCTCTGATAGATAATAGTTCTTTAAATATAACAGGGTGCCCACTCACACCTGATTAATATCCCATTGATTGAAAAGATCTAATTTCAGTTATAATTTTGAACTGCTAACAGCCCACATATTCTTTTGCAACTCGCATATATACTCTATTAGATAATTTATTCAATATATAAATTGTCAAGTGTAATACACCAGCATACAAATGTTTGGAATCAATACACAATTTTGATGTTTTAGACATAAATGTTTACCATGACACAATTACTACTGTCAATGATCCATTGAAGATCAAACCCCAAACTGGTGGCAGGATGTTGGGCACCCAAGACTGTGAATGGGCAATAAGCCTATCCTTTCTGGTCTGAACTAAAAGAAGGGCTGCTTCAGCTCAAGTCTCAGAAAGATCAGGTGATCATAAAATTCTGGTTCATTAGTGTATAGTCTAATAAATCAATATACGGGTGTAACTGTATTGGGTTATCTCTGCACCCTATATAAGTCACACAAACACAGACAAATCTCATTCTACTTGTGAGCAAACAATCACCACAAAGTTGAAGTAAATGACCGTTTTAATCTATGGCATTTTATGACAAGCATGATATTGTTTTTTTTTTCTTTAAACAGTGATTTCACAGATACAGGTGAAGAAGGGAGAAAGAGTGAGTGAAATGAGAAGAAAGAAGAAGATTTAGGAAATGCAGGGAGGATGAAGAGAAAAAGAACAGGAAAAAGAGATAAAGACAGGAAGTAGGAGGGCGTGAGGTCTCCGCACAAATGTGAGTGTGTAAGTCTAAGCATGCCTGACAGTTCATTTCTTTGACAGGGCAGTGCTTACAGCATGCATTCTTCTCTATGTTGCTTCAACTTTGTTTCATGCTTTTGAGCTTTTCCACATCTTCCTCCCTTCAACGACATGCACCTAAAATGTGTCTCCATCGATTTTTGTTCAGCATAGCATTTTTAAGCTCAGTTGAGTCCGAGTCAGTTCGCATCACTTCAGACCAGGTCATTATGTGAGTAGAGACCTGTCCCCTAAATTTTGATGGGTTCACTAATTCAATTATTACAATCAATATCAAGTAAATTGTTTTGAGCAAGATACAAATTGACTATTCCTCTCTGCTTATAATAATAAACTGTCATTTCTGCTCCATGGATGTCTTTGTCGGAGGCAGTTTATGTTTGTCATATATCCTGTGCATACTGATTAGCCATCTGTCAGGCCTTGTATGTTAACCTATGTCTGTTATGGTTCAGCCGTGCCTATTTTTAGCTGTTTGTAGTTGGTCCAACTGAGCACATAATGTTCATTGTTGTTCATGGGCAATAGTTCTTTCAGTCACGTCAGTGAAGGATTGGCTGTCAGTATGTATGTAGTGCATAAAGTACGTAGTTGTCCTGTTAGAGTGCATCATGTCTTCTGTGTGTTGGTGTATCTGTGATATATGTCATAGTCAGTGCATATTGTCAGTAGTGTTTGTGTGCTGGTGGCCGGTTCACAAAGCGCTAGGATTTCTGAAGTTATGGCCAGCGAATCTGGCTTGATCACCCAACTCTTCCTCAATCCTGTGGAGCAGAAACAAGAAAGGACCGAGACAGAAGTAATCATTATTGAGTCATCAATCAAAGTAGTCCGGCCCATAAAATATGATTAATCAAATAAATTATGGTTAGAACTGTCAAATTACAGCTCGAGAAACCCTGCCTTGACTCCAAGTCTGGCTGCTGCCTGCATGAATGTAACATGCTGTTCCTAAGTTTGTGTGTGTGTGTGTGTGTGTGTGTGTGTGTGTGTGTGTGTGTGTGTGTGTGTGTGTGTGTGTGTGCGCGCGGGGTTATGTGTTCTGTGATGGACTTGTGTCCTGTCCAGGATCGGTTGCCACTTTGCACACTGTTAGGCCCTGGAACCCCAGCAAATTGTCAACGTTAATAACCGTTTCTGGAACGAGTTATATTAGCATAACCTGGTTCGATCACAGCCTCAAACCTCAAAGCTCCCAACCTCCAACCATATGGAATTTGTATGTCCTATACATGTCTGTTTGGGTTTAATCTAGGTGTTTTTGTTCACTCCCACATTAGTAAGACATGCATTATGTTAATTGATTATGGTTAATTATAAATTTCTGAGTAAATAAATCATATTCATATGAATGAATAAATCTGAGTATGTATGACTAGTTTTGAATGACCTTTTTGTCTGTCATTAAATAGTCGTTGATGCTGAGAGTGACATTAAATAAACCAAACAAACTTTTGGATAATGAATTATACTGAGTATATAGAGTATGTTAAATTGTATTAAACTGCCGCTGCATTCAGCCATTACATTTACTTAATTTAGTGAACAATTCTTAATTTGAAAATTATCATAAACCTATACTGCAATCATAATATAAATGCTATAGTCTATAGTGGTTCTAATTTAAGAAGCATAACAAAAAATATTGGAAAGCCATGCTACCAACAGTTGTCAGTGTCATGATAATCCTCTTCATCCAACCCTCTTAGCTTGGTTAAGGATTTTAAATTGGATTAAGCTGAGAGGATCATGCAGGCTAGCACAGCTTTAGGGACGCCCACTTGTGACTTGACAGCAATTTTCCTATTGTCACTAGCACTAAGTCTGTCACATAGCATTGAGCTGTACTGGTCAATACAAGCTTGAAGTAATGTCAGAGTGCCCCTAACATTTTAAAGCTGTTTGTGGCATGTTTGGTTTAACTCTTCTTTATAAATGCATACATTTCTAAAAGACAATCAAAACAGATGGCATATATTAATAGCTAGCAAGATTCTGACTACTCTCACCTCATCAGCTGGTTGTATTTGGCCAGGCGCTCAGATCTACAAGGAGCTCCAGTCTTTATCTGAGGAAGAGAAATAATGGTGTATATTTAGCAAGATATGTTGATATCTACTACTGTGCAAAGGTCTTGGACCACCATTAGATTTGTTGTTTTAGCAATGGCTTAATGATCATCTATAACATTTTGTCATTGTTATTGATGACTGGACGAAAAAAAAAAAAATCAAACTTGTACCCTTCACGCCACAATACTCTTTTCCTCTGATCTTCATTTCAATCTTTGTGAGCTTTAGCATGTCTTAGATTTTTTTACCCTGTTCTCATTCCCAAAAATTGGTTTCTTGGTTGTTACACTTACAAAAATACGATTTCTGATCAGTTTTTTTGTTTTTTTATACTACATGCAAATATAATGTGTAAAATAATATTTGCTGGCTGTATTCTAATAAACAGGCTGAGAATTATGTATGGCCATTATATAATTGCAAAAATAATAGCAAATCTATTCTATGGTGGTCTAAGACTTTTGCACAGTATTGTTTGTGGCAATGTTTAGATGATTTTAATCAAGGTCTTAGTTGTATATTTTTAGCTATTGAGGTTTAGGACCAATAGAAATCATACATTGTCAAAATCTTTGTCACAGTGCAACCTGCATATTAATATAAATGAAATAAAAACATTTTCCATCTGTATTGATGCAAAATTGATGAATGTGAAAATAAAATTTTTAAAATGTGCTCATGTAAAAGCATATTCCAAATCCTTGCTCAGTTTCACAACAGTTACATTGCTTTTGTCAGAACAGTGGTAGAAAAACAGTAGTCCATAGCCCACACACGCTAGTAGTGCACGATAACACAAATAATTAACTAACAAACTCTGAGACTTTTAGCAAAATATTCCAGAGGCTTTAACTAGACTTCCCAAGTACTATTCAGAGCATCTTTTGAACCACTTGGAACCACCAACACCTTCCCTAAATTGACCAGTCCCTCCAAATCTGATGACCAATTCACCAGGATATTGATCAAGGATGCTAATATGAAGTCTTTATGGCAAATACGAAGTCTTTATGGCTTAAGACTGGTCACCCTGTGCATGTGACAACAATTCACAAGCTTTATACAATGCTGTCCTGTATCCCAGGGTGTAAAACAGTTTATGCTTCTAATGGCATATGGCAAAAGGCTTTAGGGTGTGACAGTGGTGAAATCTCAGCTACAAAGATTCCTGGTTTGACTGGAATTTTCAAGTCCTGCTTATGGTCACTCTAAATTACAACCAGTGTGTGTGTGGCTGGTTAGTATCAGTGTAACCTTGCTCCTGTCAGAAATAACATTTTATGCTGATGTCAAATGCTGATGTAATGTCAAAAAAAATGAACGAACTAAGTTTATGTTGAGGTTATGCCAAGGATAGGAACCTGAGTCGCCTTGAAAGGCCAAGTCAGAGCTCTGATAAAAGTCTGATTCTGGACTTGAAGTGCAGTGCATTGCTGCAAACATTTTCCAATTTTAGTGTGCACAGGTGGTAGAGAAATATCCAAACAGACTGATGAGTGTTAATAAGGTAATGTGATGTATTAAATCAGGGACCTGATAACTTTCCTAACAGTGTTATTCTGGGTTTTTATTTTTTGCTTTCCAAAACATGTATATTTTACTACATGGATGCTGATATAATGTGAATTTGTATATATATATATATATATATATATATATAA
>JAUZST010014725.1:0-10497 GCA_034779995.1 Parotocinclus haroldoi
GTGTGTGTGTGTGTGTGTGTGTGTGTGTGTGTGTGTGTGTGTGTGTGTGTGTGTGTGTGTGTGTGTGTGTGCGCATATGTACATGCTTATACATAAGCATAGTTGTTGTAAGTTTATCACAGGCAACGTCAATCCAGCTTTAAATTTTAATTTGTTAATTCAAAATGATTAATTTAATTTATTGAACATTTGAGGCATTTTTATTTTCTTCTTTTCTGCTCTTCATTCTTTTATTTCTTTCTACCTTTTTTACAATCTGTTTGTGATTATACAATTAATATAAATGATTGATTTCCACTGGTATACCTAAAGCTGTTTTTTTATGGTAAGCACAGTTGCAGATGGCTCCATACTATTTTGCTGACTGAGTGCAGCTGTTTAGAAAACACTGGAGAGATTGGCCAGTCCATCAGTTTTTTGTTCGGTACTTTTCAATCCTCCCTTTTTGCTACATGTGAGTAGCCTAGTCTCTCTGATGACTTTTTATTCAATTTCTACTTAATGATGAACCCAGATATAGATGTAGATATAGGTTTGTATCTACAAATTACTACCATGCGTGTTTCCAGGTGACTTTATAGCATAACCCTAGGTTTAAATAATACTTATAAAATCTCAGTGTTATTTCTGTAGAAATGTAAAAAATAAAAATAAATACACAGTGTGCGTAATTTATGGCTATTGCGGTAGGAAATAAATAAATAATGATGTGATTTCAAATAGGTGATTTCAAAAAAGAGGCCAGAGGATCTCCAGTTTGTCAACAAAAGCATGAGAGAAATACTTTAACAAGACTACTTTGACAAATACCACTTAAAACTGTACTGTGCAAAAAAAAGAAGCATATGTAACCATGTATGGAGCCAGCGTTGACTTCTCTGGGTTCAGATGCACCTGGGATGAGCCATTACAAAGTGAAAACATGGATTGTGGTTAGTGAATCACTGTTCCAGATCCAGATTTTCTGGAATTTATGGGCGCCATGTGCTCCAGACCAAAAACAAAAAGGAGCATCCAGACTTATCAGCAATAAGTCAGGGTCTGTCATGGTATGGGACTGTGTAAGTGCCCTTGGCAAAGGTAATTTACACTTTGTTTGCAGCATTAATGCAGAAAAGTACATTAGAGTAACTTATGCTGTGTTCAAGACAACATCTTTAACAGGAACCTCCATGCATTTCTCACTAAAATGAAAAACCACATGCCGCACAAATTACAAAGACATGGCTGTGGAAGAAGAAGGTATGAGTACTGGACTGGCCTGCATGTAGTACTGACCTGTCCCCAATAGAGAATGTGTGGAGAATTGTATAATGAAAAACATAACAACGACTACCCTGCACATACCTTAAGATTGTAACAAAATAACACCTGAAAAAAAAACTTTTTTTTAAATCTCAGTGTTAAAAATACCTTTTACAGGCATTAAGAAGAAATGGTAATATTACAAAGTGTTAAATGCTTTAAATGCTTTTTGGAATGTGTTGCTGTCTTGAAATGTTAGTAAATGAAAGGCAAACTGTGT
Organism: Parotocinclus haroldoi; assembly: GCA_034779995.1. NCBI lineage: Eukaryota > Metazoa > Chordata > Actinopteri > Siluriformes > Loricariidae > Parotocinclus > Parotocinclus haroldoi. Next base: position 1,526 of record JAUZST010014725.1, read on the forward strand.
TTACGTTTTATTTATCAATTTCCATACGGTCCCAATGTTTTCTGATTTGGAGTTGTAATTATTTAATATATCATAACCTCCTCTGGTGGTGCAATGGCAATTTGCTAACCCACCATTGTGGAGATCTTGGTTCAAGTTCCAGCAGTGTCTTCTGGGGAAATTATCTGCAGGTACTGCAACAGTGACCACTTTTTTGTATCTAACTGCAGCCCCCACCTGCCCCACCACATATCTGGAAAAAAAACAATAATTATTGAATGATATATACCAAAACTGAACAAAAACAATAATTATTTTATTATATTTATTTATTTCATATACACCTACATGCCACAAATCAGATATTTAGTTCCACAGAATCATGTGTACAATTAGAATTGTTGTCCCTAATTGACAGTTTGTGGTCATACTTGCTGCTACATCTTCGACCATATGCAGCAACGCAGATGTGGGTGATTGACATGTTATTCCATTGCTTTCACCAGCAGATCACACCAGACAAAAGAAGTCCATGTGAAAATCTCCTGCCATCTGGCATAGTATACTTGCTTATTCATTTTGACAGTTTGCAGAACTATGACAGATGTGTAGTTCTTCCATAAACCCTGTTAATAATATAGTCTATTTCTTATACTCAGCAGAACAACTTTTTCCAAGAAAGACAATTTCAGTATTTTATTTGACACCATAGGCCAATATAATGGTCTTTTAAATAACAGATATACCGCTGTCTATAATGACTACACAGTAGTTATGTCAGTATAAAGATCACCAACCTAGACATGCTATTTTAACCCAGATAACAGTATATCTGTTCAAAAATAAGGACATGCACACTGAGAAAAAGATGAACAAGAGGATGTGGATATATCAGACAAACTGTCAGAGGAGCAGCTGGTGTTTCACCAGGAAGCTGCCATGACCCAGTCAGTCAACTGCATGCACCAAACAGCAGAAATTTCATATTAGAATAAAAAGGCTCACCACAGGACTGGGATAAGTTTTGTGGTGCACTACAAGGGCCTAATAATAAGCATTCACTGAATCTGTGCATCTGTGAATCCTCTGTGACTTGTGGAAATGAAACCCAGTATCTATGCTGAATAGATTCCTTAGAAAACACAGGATTGTTTTACATATCTCTTTTTGAAACATAGTTGAACAAAGATACAGGCACACAATGCAAACCTGCACCTTAGCTGTTTGCATACCTTGTAAAACCTCACTGCACAGGTGCTTGCGCATTTTCATTGTGACTTTGGCACAGTAATGGTGCAGACCATGTTTGAAGGACGCAGGCAGACATCCAAGACCCCCTACTCACCTCTCATGCCCTTCAACTGAAAAGATAAAGAAGTGCTTGCCACTTTTTCCATGGTGCAGGCAACTGGATAAATGAAGTGACAATTCAGCCTGTACTTTATATTTTTTAATTAGAAACAAGTTAAACCATCCATGACCATACTAATAATTTCACTTTTAGAGTAAATTGATTTAAAAGTAAACAATTGAAATACAGGGAAGCAACAGTTGTTCAAACGGTTCGGTTAATACTTAAAGTGTAAATAACATCTACAGCATCAGTAACCGACAGGTTTCTCTCCTGCTCACAGGCTAAAAAACATATTTTAATCTATTCGCATAGTCAAATAGACTGATTTGTAAATTGCTTTGATATATTGCACATTCACAGCATAGCCTAGTGTTCGAAATCGGTCTAATAACTACTCTGGTTAATCATTAGCCCTACAACTACCTGTAGCCACTTCTATCTGTCTTGAGAAAATGTCTGTAAGTTTGGCATATTTTATAGCATTCTGCAATACCCATTTTTTTCAACCTGGATTTCTCCCAATTCTCCCAATTACCACTCCAGCATTGGTTCCTGGTCAGCTGTGTCTAAAATGTGTTGCAAAAAATGGGAAGATATACAGGTAAAACAAGTTGTCAGGATAAGCCTTGAAAATTGAAAATGAAGAACAAAACACATGACATAAAACAACAAAAATTTTAACAAATTGGTGGAAACAGTGTTTGTGACAGAACTGCCCAAAACTGGCTAAGTGAAATGGGGATTTACATTTACAGCATTTAGCAGATGCCCTTATAATCTATTCCTAATAATCAGCAAAAGAGAAGGGTGGTGGGGTTAGTTGAGGTAAGTGCAGAATAAATAGGTTTTCTTCTAGCCAGAGACTTAGCTGTTGGAGCATAGGGGGGGAAGTTCATTCCACTACTTAGGAGCCAGAACAGAGAAGAGTCTAGATAAATGCCTTCCTCGTCCCCTGAGAGATGGCAGTGGAAGATTGGAGTGTGTGAGGTGCAGTGTTGCAAGGTAGGATGGTGCAGGTTCATTTTTAGCTTTGTAAGCAAGCATCAGTGCTTTAAATCTGAAGCAAGCAGTTACAGGAAACCAGTGGAGAGAGCGGAGTAGTGGTGTAGCGTGTGTAAACTTGGGAATATTGAGCACAAGTCTTGCAGCTGAATTCTGGATCAGCTGTAAAGACTATATAGTGCTCAGAGGTAACCCAACTAAGAGTGAGTTACAGTAGTCCAGTCTTGAGATGACAAGGGACTGAACCAGAATATGCGTGGCCTCTGGGGAAAGAAAGTCATGGATGGATATTTTTATGCAGAAGGAAACGACACAACTAAGAGGCATTAGCAATGTGGGAAGAAAAGGACAGTTGGTTGTCCATAGACATCTACAGGTTGCGTGCCACGACATAGTTCCAAACCTTGTCGATTGGTCCTGGTGGGGACAAGAGTCACCTGAGAAGAGTAATACTTCTGTCTTTCCAGGATTTAGCTTGAGGTGGTGATCCTCCATCCATGATGATATGTCAGCTATAAATGCTGAGATCTTGGCAGAGAGTGTCTGAGGGAGGAAAGGAGAGAATTAGTTGGGTGTCATCAGCATAGCGGTGATATGAACAGCCATGTGAGGATATAACCTCACCACGAGAGCGAGTATAGAGGGAGAACAAGAGAGAACCAAGGACTGAACCATTGGCCAGTTTGAAGGATGAGGAGATGGATCCTCTCCACGATACCTGATATGACCAGTCAGCAAGGAAGCAAACCACCATCCAGCTGTTCCCTGGTTTCCAAAACTCAAGAGGATGGACAGAAGATTTTCATGGTTGACTATGTCAAATGCTGCTGAGAAATCTAGTAGTATGAGGACAGATGACAGTTTGGCAGATCTAGCCGCATACAGTTTTTCAGTGACAGCCAAGAGGGCCGTCTCTGTAGAGTGTGCAGCTTTGAAACCTGACTGTTTCAGATCTTGAAGGTTATTCTGGGACAGATAGAGATATTGTTGGTTATAAACAGTGCATTCTAGGACTTTAGATAGGAAAAAGAGAAGTGATAACGGTCTGTAGATTTTGACATCTGAAGGATCCATAGTGAGTTTTTTCAGTAAAGGTATAATCCTTGCAGTCTTGAATGCTGAGGGCACAGGGTTGCAGGACAGAGTCACTGGTACGATTTCTTCTGTTGGGATAGGAGAATGATGTAAAGGACGAAGCTTACATGAAGTAGCACCTAAGTTCTGGCATACTGTATGTCAGCAGTTTTATTGTCATAGAAGACTGAAAAGCACTCAGGGTGCATAGAGGTAGAGGAGCTGGGGGATTTACATACAGAAAAGCAAAATGGATCTGTGTGACATTCAGCAACGAATCACAAATTGCTGGAAATCTTGTCTGCTGTCATTCTAATGAAACATATAAAGATGATTGCTTGACGACAAAATTCTAATTCTCCCACTCATTTGTGATATGGAATTGCACGTCAAGAACCAGAGAAGATGGCAATCATTATCTCAGCAATCAGTGCACAGATGAACACTGAAATCCTGGTTACATTTGTCATTCCATCGATGGAAAAATAGGTTTGGTACTGAAAGTCCTAAGACTAACAGTGATACTGATTCCCCCTATAATTCCGAACTATAATTCATTTATTAACCATGAAGATCCATCTGTTTCCTCATCAGCCTGTTCTGCTTCTCTAGACTGTTTCCTACATTTAAACCAATTAATGGTGACATTTTCAGCCAATCAACTGCTAGCATGTCTAAATTGGTCATCTAGGAGACACAGTCACCGGGTACAACAGAATTGCAATACCTAATATGACTTTTTACCGAAGATACCATGGATAGGTTTACTCAAATATGCACCCATACTGGATAACCATATGCACACTTATAACCCTTGGCGCATCCTCTATCTCATCAGCAGCGTTGCTGTTAGTTGCATAATTAGTTTTCCATAACTTCCATATATGGCAAGTTTTTACTGGCATTAATGTATGCAGGTTTGTGAAGGTATTCTATTTCTTGTTACTCTTCTATTACTCTTCTACCTTTTGAGAGAACAACCAGTCATCATAAAGATAAGCTGTGTGTCTATACATGGCAAACAAGTGCACCAGTAAACGCTGAGATGTTTTCTACTGTGCAAAACACACCTGCCTACACCGTTTCACTCCTTTAACGCTCGTATGTCCTGTGTAACAATTGTCAATGCACTCGTACCTCTAGCTAGTTACCTTTCAGCTATACTAGAAAATATAATTTATTTGAATTTTACATTCATTGTCAATTGATCATAATCATGTTCAATTTATTTTTGTCTTAATGAAGATATGTTTATTTACAATGAGTTTCTTTGATTCTATCTGTTTGATAGGTGAGTAGCTGCTGTTCAAGTGAGGACAGACGCAAGCATAAGAGAGACAGAAGGAGTTTTATGGTAGGGCGTGTCAGCTGGTGTTGTGAATCAGGCCGCCATAGTGAGCGGGTACGGCTTCTTCATAACACCAGGGTCACACCCTATCACACTCAGCAGTGTGCCATCAACCACATTTACCTCTCACCATTTACCATCACTTACCACCGGCCAACAGACTCACAGCCAAAGAGAGAAAAATAAAAGGCACACGTTTCGATGCACCATAAAGTTGCATAATGAATAAAACTAAAAATGAAGCATACTCTATTTATAATTCCATTTTTTGTATGGTTACTTGTCAATAAATCTATATTAACAAAAGAAAAATCTGTCAAATTCAGTGAAATGATAAAGCATTGATTTTGTTAAGATGGTGGTCTTTGCTTGTTTGTTGTTATGCTATACTGAGGTTGCTTTACATTTGGTTAAGGATTAATTTACAGTTACTTCGTTTTACAATATCTGAAACAGGTTGAGACTTTAGGTTTTGTCAGATGCAATGTTTATATTAACTGCTTACAATTATTCTGATCCTAATGTTTACTGTTTATTTGTTTTATTTAATGTTGTTATTAACTTCAGTGGCCATTACAGCTACACACACACACAATGTTACATCTACACACAAGGTTATATCAAGACTAGCCATGTACATATTCAAGTCAATATCAATTTAGCATAATCAGTTAACCAAACACGCATATCTTTGGACTGCGTGAGTGCCGGAGTACCCAGAGAAAACCCACACAGACAAAAGGAGAACATGCATACTCCACACAGAAAGGACGCAGGGCACCTTCAGGGTTGAACCAAGGACTTTTGTGCAGCAAGGCAGTGGTGCTACCCACCAAGACTCTAAATCTAATGTCATTTAGTGTTTAATTTGTTTAATGATGAGGAGCTGGAGCTTGTCCGAACAACAGCAAGGTGAATGATGTTAGTAATTGGAGGTGTTGCAACACGTCAGAACAGTAATATAAATAATGGTATCTATATATATATCCTCTATAACCTATTAATATGCACCTTTACTCTCACCAGGAAAAGCAGAAGGAACTCAGAGACAGAAAGTGGTTTATGAATTTGCAATACTAAACTATTCATAGACAAATGCATTTGCTAACTTATCCAGCACTTGGCAACATGGATTTATATTTGTCATAATAAACAAGAGATAAAGAGAAAAGCCATACCTGGTCTTCTGCCCTCTCACAAGCTCCTGGCTTTTAAAACACTTTTAGTATTTTCTTAGGCTCCCAAGAAATGCATATGCATTATAATTTAAGTGTGGCTACCACTCGGTTCTGGCAGAGTTTTTGGTTTGGACTTTTTAAACAAATCAAAAAAAATATACAGACACTCATTTCTGACAAAGTTATCCTCAATTTCTTTAAGTATCTTGGGTTTATTGTTATTTCAACCATATACAGTGGTGTACAGTATACAGTGAAACGAAACAACATTCCACCAGGAATGCCCCAAGGTGCTACATAGAACAATAAACTACACAACATAAATTGCACGTGTAGTAGCATCAACAAATAATAAATACAGGAACAAAAAAACGCAATACATAACAATAAATACAGGAGCAATAAATGCTATACATAACAATAAACAATAAATACAGGAACAATAAATGCTATAAATAACAATAAACAATAAATACAGGAAAAATAAATGCTATACATAACAATAAACAATAAATACAGGAACAATAAACGCTATACATAATAATAAACAATAAATACAGGAACAATAAACACTATACATAACAATAAACAATAAATACAGGAACAATAAACGCTATACATAACAATAAACAATAAATACAGGAACAATAAACACTATACATAACAATTAACAATAAATACAGGAACAATAAATGCTATACATAACAATAAACAACAAATACAGTAACAATAAATGCTATACATAACAATAAACAATAAACACAGGAACAATAAACGCTATATATAACAATAAACAATAAATACAGGAACAATAAATGCTATACATAACAATAAATAATAAATACAGGAACAATAAAGGCTATACAAAACAATAAACAATAAATACAGGAACAATAAACAATAAATACAGGAACAATAAATGTTATACATAAAATAAATAATAAATACAGGAACAATAAACGCTATACATAACAATAAACAATAAATACAGGAACAATAAACACTACACATAACAATAAACAATAAATACAGGAACAATAAACGCTATACATAACAAAAAACAATAAATACAAGAAGGGCAACAGTGCATATAGCCCACTGGAAGTGTGAGCAGTAAGGTGCAGTTTTGTCTATTTTGTTGAATGTAAACAATGTAAACCATGTGTTCAGCAGCAGTTTTTGTCCATATTTGGTATAATTGTAAACATTGTACTTAAGTTGACATCAATGGCTGACAATGACTCCCAAACCTTGCAGGAGTCCTTGGCAGCACTTGGCAGCTCATTCAGCGATAGACTGCTTTAACCCAAATGTGTGAGGGAGCTTTATTGGAGGTCCCTGCTGCAGTTAGACTGTACAATTAACACTGCCTTCAGTATATCTTACTGTACATAGAGTACATACAGTAGAACATACTGTATCAATAATGCATGATTGCATTGTTAAAGAAAGTTAGACTGTTCTGAGTCAGACACCCAGACAATCTACATTAGTCTGGTCAAATGTTTAGTGTCTGAACACTCATGCTATAAACATACTATCATATTCCCACCATATTAGTGTCCCTGTCCTGCTGGGAGTGGTCCTGATCTGTGCTGGTCCTGACCATTAGAGAGCAGATTAAAGGGAAATTAAAGTGTATGTAGAGAAACAGATATACTAAAGCTGCTTCTATATAGTAAGCGGAACTGATACATTTGACAATGTATTTGAGCATATGAAAAAGGAGGTGTACCTAATAAAAGGGACGGTGAGTGTATGAGTGTACTAAATGTATTTTTAAACACTTTCGTTTGAAAATGAATTTTGGTTGTGTGATAAAGCTCATGGAAGATACAGCTGTCTTTTTTATACAGTCCCAGGTAGAGAATATTGGCTTATTTTTTATTTAACCAGTATACAGTAAACAGTACTGTTTTCTATTTTAACCACTAGATGTCAATATTTCTTTACCAAAACCACAGAAGGCTTCTCCTCACCCTAAATGCAGTCGTGCGGGTGTTGGCCTTGGCATCCCTGCCGCCCGTTTGCTGCCTTTTTTGTCATTTTATTTAGATACAAGTATATATTTTAAGCAGACGGATATTTGTTGGCAATTATGCCTAGATTGTTGTTTATAATGGCAAGATGTGCAATTAATTGTTTATTTTAAGCTCTAATTACTTCTAGTTATGCATTTAGTTGACTTTTTGAGTACAATATGATGTGCAGTTGTAGTATTTGCGGTTGTTGTAGTCTGTGTCGTCAAACAAAAACCTAATGAAGGTTAAGGGTTAATTGTCTGTGGGAGTATTTAGTGTAGTGTTAAGAGAATAATTTGTAGTGATTAGTAGTAACTGAGAGACGTTTGGTGTTCCTATGTGCTTATACATTAAGCTACGTTAAGCTTTTCCCCTATAATTTTGTCGTGTGATTTAAATTACTGAATAAAAAAGTCTTAATGTAAATATTATTATTTTCCTTTTAGGTGAGAGGTTCGTTATTTTAGGAATAGAGATTACTTGGTTGGATGATGGAGGGTACTGGGGTTTTTAATGTCAACCGTTGATACAAAGACATCTTTAAGCACAGCTATGTAACTACATTTATTTATACACTTATTTTATACCCGCTTAATCCACTCCATAGTAGCCAGAAGTCGCGGTCTAACCAGTAGCACAGGTCACAAGGCACAAACAGACCTATGCATGGCATATATATTACTGTAGCCTACACACAATGAAAGACCGACGGATTTAGCTTACAATGTCTTTGTACACGAGGAAAACCAACGCATCAACTGGAAGAACATGCAGACTTGGAACTGTAAAGCGACAGACAACCTTTTCCCGTCGTTAATAGCCGTTGATGCCGAAGCGACGTTATTTAAAACAAACCAACGTAATTGTTTGTGACCCCTTCACCCAAACACGTTGTCGTAAACTTTTTAGACACTCCCTTACTGACTAAAAACGAGAACACGCCGGCCATCTGCATTTAAGAGACTTTACGTTCGGAGGGGTTATAGCGGAATGTATATCTCAACAAAGGTGGCGTT
>JAUZST010014726.1:0-10497 GCA_034779995.1 Parotocinclus haroldoi
TCTTCAAGAAGTTTCACAATCCTCTCTTTTGTTTCAAGAGACATTTCTCTTGTTGGAGCCATGGTTCTTGCCACTCCTCTTCATCCAGAAGCCATCCAAGGTGTTTTTAACTGCAGATCTAATCTGAGGCAGGTGTCCATTGAGGGAAAGAAAATTGACTAGATGTGTCCTTATTTTCTACCTCCAATTTGAGTGATTCTGTATTTTCTTTCCCTGTGCTTGGTCAATAAAGGTAACATTCACTGACTTCCACAATGTTTTCTCTTCGTTTCTTTGTGTTCCTGAAAGTCAACAAGTTGCACTTTAGATTGACTTTATTATTGTATCATGTTTTTGATCTGAGTCTGTTCTATTCAATGAAATGTCTGAATGATGCTCATTCAAGCCTGGTGATTCCATACTTTTTGCCAGGGGTTGGAGGAAGACCGGAAGGAAGGAAGAAATAAAAAGTTTTATTTTTAAATAGCATTTATTTAACCTACAATTAAATTAAAGTGAATCTGGAATAAGATAAATCTGAAATCTGAAAAAAAATAAACTAAACAGAAGAAAACGATTGGCTCTCAAAAAAAAAAAAAAAAAAAAAAAAAAAAAGTTCAACCATTGGCGCTGCGGCGGATCTGAGAATTATAATATTTTATATATTTTTGTATTCTTCAAATATGATAGTCGGTGAATCCGCGAAACAAGCAATCAAAAAAAGTGTGGCCATATTGTAATATTTTTTTTAATGAAATACGCTCCAAGCGGTCATGCAAAGTTCACAAAGAACAAATACATGAAATGAAATTAAGCTGTACAGCAGATAAAGAGTAATCTTGGCATGACTGGGTCAAAAATAATATTCAGAAACATTTATTTGAATTACTTGTAGGTAATACTACTAACAAACTAACTACTTCTAACCTCATCTCCTTCCTTCTCTTCTCTACTTCTCTTTGACCTCCTTAAGGCCCTATCTAAGATGTTTTACCTCTTATTATTTTGTACTTAACTATTGTAAGTTGCTTTGGATAAAAGTGTCTGCCAAATGCAATGTAATGTAATAATAAGTAATAGCCATTCAGGTTTTTGCACACACTAGGGAGTTTTATTTCAAAATATGACTTGGTCAGGCAAACGCAATGAAATTTACTTTATAATTTATATATATTATTATTATAATATACTTGTGTTGCGAAGACTACATGAGTGGGCTCAAGCAAACAAGCTTTTTCTCTCACAGTGCTTCAGCTGGCTTCGGGAATGCCGTTGTCATTCACACGTCTTTTAGCATGTACACATGTCTACAGGTGCTTAATTGATCACAGCAGAGGAGTGGAGGAGTTTCTCTGGCTAGTCTCTTATGAACATTTTCGTGGCTTTGGGGATTTTGTTGTTAAACCTCAGATTACACACAGCTGCCCGACGAGCACATATTTATTCAGGGCCTGTTTATTCAGAGAAATGGTGAAATAACTCTGTAATGTGACTTTTATTTCTTTCTTCACAGAAGAAATATAAAAACTTGTGCACTCTTGATTTATAGTGACAGGCTTTTTAACTAGTATTTTTAGAGGTTAAAGTAAATATTGACATGTTTGGTGACGATCACTACAAAAGCTGTGTGTAAAAACTCTTGAATACTTTAATATAACTGTTCCGATGTTTTACTTTGTCACAAGTTCTTGATGAAACAATGTGCAGCATGGATAATTTTAAATCCCCGAACACATTAATTAAATAATTAAAATGAATAATTAATTAATTAATTTAAAAAACATAAATTATTTGTATTTGAAGTTCTACATTTAAACCTAAATTATGAAAATAAAAACCTGGAGCTGAATGAATATTTTAACTTGATTGTCTACTTTAGTTTCAAATTAGTTTAGTTAAAATAATGACTGTTATAATGTAATGGTGCAAATAGCTTGAAAATGAGCTTAAACTTGGTTCTACGTGGAGGGGTTAAACCAGCATAGAAGCACAGTCGGCAAACATTAGCTAACTGGATGAGACCTTTTTGAGTTTGGACATCTGTGGAATTGTATTGTATTGTATTGTCTAGCTAACATTATTGACAAAGTCCCAGAAAATAAAAAGAGCAGAACCAAAGTCACAACGCAACATGTCTTTTGATGGATACTATAATGTTGATCTGTACCTTATTGCAGTCTTGCTGTCTTGCTGGAATTTGCTGAAGAGAAGCTTCAGGTTGATTATGTATTCATCTGCTTCCAGAAGAAACGAGATGACAGAGGTCAGTCTTCTTTTCCTTGTCACGGACCTTATCTCTGTTATGTGCCCTGTGCGCTATGTTAGCTTGCTGCTTAATTTTCTTGTCTCCTTAGTCTCTCTGCTGCGGACGTTCAGTTTTCTGGGCTTTGAGATTGTGAGACCAGGTCATTCCCTTGTTCCAGCCCGACCTGATGCTTTCTTCATGGTTTACAGCATGGAAAGAGACTTGGACAATGATGAATAATGCTTTTTATTTCCACTGATTTGTACTCATTACTTGGTCTTTCATCACTTGTGATTTACTGTCTTTTGCTCGGTTTGCACTAGGTTACTCCAATTATTAGATCAGAAGTAATTTCCCTTGGTTTTTCTGATACATTTATACAATAAAAACTGGTTCCTCCTCTTTCATTTCTACACATTTTGGATCGAGTGTTATATTTATGGATTTCATACACCAAATATATCCAGGCAAATTATTTTTTGTCATAATTTGACATTTGTATTGGTTTATGTGTGCATAAATCTGTTCTAAATCTAATGTTAGATGGAGTAATCTGCATAGTGTAGATGTGCAGAATAAACATGCTTAAAAAATTTCAGCTTCTGGCATGAGTTGTACTTTATGCTTTTTTTATATACTTTTTCATATTTCATATATGACAGCTGCTCATTTAATAGTTTGAATAAGAGAGCTAGCACATGCAATCACAGTAATAAGAATAATAATGTACATTAATGTAAGTCAGAGCAATTTTAAAAAAGATCATTTATTGGTTTAGAGCATGTAAGCCATGATCATTTGTGCTACATTAAAAGGGCTTGATTAAAAATAAAAAATTGTGAGCTCAGAAAGCCAGTGCCCAGCCAGTAGGACAGGGTGCAAGGCAGGAACAACCCTAGACAGGGTGACAATCCATCATAGGTCATGTATACTTGCACACTACTGGCACTTTAGAAACACCAATTAACCTAGAATGAGGAAGGAAACTTGCACGCTCAGGCAGAGTCCGGGTTCAGGATTGAACTGGGGATCTCAGAGTACTGACCACTGAACCACTGTCAACTGAACCACTGTCAAATTATTTCTTTAAAATAAGTTTTGCTTACTTTGTTCATGGCCATTTGTGTGTACTTGGTAATACATGTAATGAAATGCAGAAGGTATGCTGACTTTTTGTATTACTATTTGTTGACTTTGTTATAGCAACATTTTTTCCACATTATCACTCAGCAGCTCTTTTTTTTGTCAGCATGCCCACTTGACTTGCCGCTAATTGCACAAAAACAAAGCATCCATCCACATGTTCGTAATTGACCCACCATAAAGGCCAGTAATATGTATACTGTCCCTTTAAGAGGCCCATAAACAGGTGCATTGTTGAACTGTGTAGTAATCGAGAGCCTTGTCCAGAACTAGACAGAAGAGGATTACTGGACCCAGTTCATTTGCTTTATTTATCCTTTTTATTTCTGCAAAGAACATCTCTGAGATTTGGTTCTTAAGTTCATGTATGAACATCTAGTAAAGCAATGAGAGCAAGTTTATTACAGTCGCAGTAAATAAACGAGTATTAAAGTATCCGCTAACATGATTACGGGGCTCGGTTCCATGTGCTTATATATTTCAACTGCTGTCTGGGGTGGAGTTCAGTCTGGCTTTGTTTCTCGTTGACTGAGCATTACCCCATGCGTTCAATTTCTTTTGCAGGCAGTATAATAAAAACTGAGCTGTAAAACGTATAACAACTAAAGGCCCGCAACTCAGGGGTAGCTCAGGAAATGATCCCTTTAGGCATTAATCTTTGAACAGTCATCCATGTTTATTTATCTGTGTGACCACTGGATATGTGAATGTTTAGAAACTGGATGCTTAAAAACTTCACCTGTTAAAGTCACTGACATTTGCTAAAAAATCAGTCTCAGTGCTTTGCAGTTACAGTCATAGCCTATATGTATATGTATCAAACCATTCTAAATTTTAATTCATTATTTATTTCTGAAAAAGTTACGTCATGTCTAGTAGAAACATGCTACTGAATCCGCACTAGCTAAGCAACACTGGACCTAGTATGTTCACACAATTTTACAAGAATCAACAAGACCAAAACCACGACTAGTTCGTATTGAGGGGGTTGAGGTGGAGGCTGTAGATTCCTATAAGTACCTCGGGCTGTGGCTGGACAGCAAACTGGACTGGACCTGTAACTCTGACCACCTGTACAGGAAGGGACAGAGCGGGCTGTACTTCCTGAGGAGGCTGCGGTCCTTTAACATCTGCAGGAAACTCCTGTGGATGTTTTATCAGTCCGTGGTTGCCACTGTCCTATTTAACACCGTAGTGTGCTGGGGGGGGGCATATCCAAGAAGGACACATCCAGGTTGGACAGACTAATCAGGCGGGCCGGCTCTGTGGCTGGTATGAAACTGGACTCTCTGTCCATAGTCCTCTTCTCTGCTACCGTCACCAAACTACTGGACATCACGGACGATGCCAGTCACCCTCTGCACACCATCATCATCAACCAGAGGAGCCTGTTCAGTGACAGACTGCTGCAGGACCAACAGACTGAAAAATTCCTTTGTCTCCCATGCCATCAGACTGTACAACTCCTCTCAGGGGGGGAGGAAGGGTAACAGGAGGACAGAGGATGGGAAAGAACAGTTGTCCATTCTTCAATTTACACAAACAGGTGCAGTACTTCAGATTATGTGCAATATTGTTTTTAAAAGCTCTATCAGACTTTCATTCATATAGATATATATATATATCTTTAATTATTTTAACTTTACCTTCTACCTCCTCTTGTGTGTACTGTAATGCTGATGCTAGAACCTCAATTTCAATTCCAATCAATAAAGTTTATCCTTATCCTTAGATTTGGTTTCTGATCACTACTGTGTGCTCTTTGCTGCTTTGCTAATTAAAAATGAATTAAAAATTACTAATAAATGAGAATTTCATAATTCAAAAACAGTAGTTAGATGCCACAGCTGAACTAAACAAAAAAAACCTCTGTGCAAAGATCTGTGCAATACATACCGGTATTCATTATATGAGAAAATTGACACATTTAACTAACAACACATTGGACAGTATTGCACCAGTTAAATTATCATCATGAATAAATAGCACTAAACACTACCAAGAACTAAAATTACCTCATCACTATTTTTAAATGTTCTTAATAGTGTCTCTGAATCGGTCAATAATGTCTACTCCAGCCTACAATATGTCCACTGGCTCCCTTCAGGACTGTGTCCTCTCCCCACTACACTTCATCCTCTACACTGATGACTGCAGATCTACGCAACCCAACTCCCTCTTGGTCAAGTATGCTGATGACACAGTTCTTCTATCTAAGCTGTTGGGCATCACAGTCCCATGCTCCAACCCTCCAGGAGTTTGTGGATTGGTGTGATAATTCATGTCTAAATGTCAATAAAATCACAGAGATGGTGATAACCATCTCCAACAAAAACAATGAGCAGGCTTTATTCACCACCACCTTAATACATGGCATGTCTGTTGAGCTAGTGGAGGACTACAAATACCTGGGCACCATCTTCAACAGCCGCCTGAATTTCTCAGCCAATACGGAGGAGATTCTCAAAAAATGTCATCAGAGACAGTACCTTATCAGGAAGCTCAACTCTTTTGGTGTGCATAAAAACATCATGCAGACATTCTACTACACTTTCATCGAGAGTGTCATCACCTTCTCCATCATCTGCTGGGTTCATTCAACCAGCCTTCAGAATAGGAACCGGCTACAGAGGAACATCACTATCTGTGGAAAAATGATTGGACTACCAACTCAGAAACCTGTCTGCACTGCATGAACATTTAACACGTGGGTTAGCACTCCAGATCACCCAGGACCCCTCCCACGCTCTCTACTTTGCGTTTGAGTGGTTGCCTTCAGGCTGAAGGTTGTCTGGCGTGCAAGACACAGAGGAGAAGGGTGACCTTTGTACCCAGAGCCGTCCAGCTCCTAAACTCACAGCCCTTCTATTCAAACACTACCTCATAACATCAACAGATTTACTGTGAACCCTTAGTACTGCTTTACTTTATTTTTATCCATAAATTTTTACCCATACATTCGCGTGCATGCGTACACAAACACACGCGAGCACGGATATATATATACACACACATAGACTGTGCCTCCTACCTCAATGCAAATTGCACTCCGATGTTTATATATATATATATATATATATATCTATAACATTCAATCATTTTTATCTTGTAAGTGACATTAAAGCTGTCAGTCACTTTATAGCCTGTACGTAAATTCTTACTTTACCCTTACTTCCTTTTTTTAACTTTATATTTATTTTCATTTATTCTCATTTACATCTTTGTCATTGTTGCTTTCAATTGCCCTTAGGGGATGAATAAAGTTTTCTGAATCTGAAAATCCAGAAAATTGCATTAAATGATCTTTAAATAAATAATTTTCATTTTATTGCATGAAAAGAGGTCATGAATGTCAATCTTCCTCAGTCTGGGGCTCCATGCAAGATCTTATACTAATAATAAGTTTAATTTACATTGCACTTTTCAAAAAACCTAAGTACGTGTTTAAGTATAACATAAGTCAACAAAGAAGACACATTTCAAGACAAGCAGACAGATCAAACATTAATAGATGAGGACAATAGAAACGATTTTAGAAGATATTTAAATTCTTTGATAGTTGAAGCAGACCTAACAGACAGAGAAAGAGAGTTCCAGAGGGTGGGAGCTACCACAGCAAAGGATCCTCCTACCCATGGAGGAAAGCCTGAACCTAGAGACAGAGAGTGTGACCGGGTGGGAGTGTAACATTGAACTATATTGCAGAGATAGAGTGGCACAAGACCATGGAGCGATTTAAATGTCAGCAATAGAATCTTTTTTACTGAATGTGTTTATGACAGGATTAATGTGATCAACTTTTTGGTTTGTGTAAGAATTTTAGTGGATCAGAAGAGGATAGCAAAGTGTGGTTAATAGACGACTTGATTTCACGACAGATGGAGGAAGCCTTATCTGCAAAGAAGTGAAGGAGTTACAGAAATCAAGTCGTTGAACAGCATGACTGTTTTTGTTTTCCAGATGAGCCAGACATAGGTAGAGTGTATTGTAGAAATGTTTTATTTTTATCCTGTTTAACTGAAGATTACTAGCCTGTTTGCGTACGCACACAGTGGAGAGAATTGTACAGAAATTCTCATCTGCTCTCATGTAACTGTGTGTATGTACTTGTTTTTGAGTTGATCTCTGCACATATAATAAATAATAATCTTCTTTTCTATTCCAACTGGTCTTCCAGTGTCTCTCTATTGTTTTGTTAAAATTATTCCAAAATTAAAATTTTGTCCAGTGAAATAAGTCTTCTTTAAGAGAAAGTGTGTCTTCTCAAACAGTTTTAGGGTGTGTCCAGTGTGTACAGGAGTCTAAAAAGAAGAAGTCTTCTCAGGATAAGTTACTTAGTCAGTATTATCGTTTAACAATGATGAAATGTGTTAAAAACTTTTTACAAGGGAAGGAATCAAATTCCCACAACCTGTAGTACATTACAGTGTACCACCTTATGGTGGACTAGTCTGGAAACAACGTGAACCAGATAGCTGCATTTAATTATAAGATTATTTTAATTCAATTTTATTTCAATTCAATTCAATTTAATTATTTGTATAGCACTTTTTACAATAGACATACATTGATGTATAAACAAGTGTCACAAATTGAATTCTATTTGTCCCTAATGAGCAAGCCAATGGTGACAGTGGAAAGGAAAAACTCCATGAGATTACAAGACCCTCTGCTTTACCTACCCTAGAATTGATAGTAAATGACCATTTTTAGTTGATACAGGTGCTACCATGTCTGTGTTATGTACAGGAGCAATTAAACCTGAACCACGCTTATCTGGTAGGCAGATGTTTGTAGTGGGAGTGGGTGGAATTTTTCAGATTTTCACTGATGAGCCAGACTGTTATTATGGTGATAGCAGCATATCGCTACAAGACGCTTTTCTATTGTCACCAACATGCATTGTAAATCTGTTAGCCAGAAACTTAATGTACTGTGGAGGTCATTGACATCACCACTTTGAATTGCGTGCACGTCACCTGCTCGCCACCCTGTGTGTGGTTTGGATGGGACCTGCTTCCTTATGATATCAGGACACCTTATTTAGATTGGTTGTCAAAACACTCTGACTATGCACAAGTACAGTCTGCCTCGACGGGATTGTGGTGGCCTCATGGTTAAGGTACTGGACTATGTACCAGAAGGTCCATATACCACATACCACCTCTGCCAAGCTACCACAGTTGGGTCTCTGAACAAGGCCCTTAACCCAAAAATGCTTGGACTGTAAGACTGTATGAATTGTAAGTCGCTCTGGATAAGGGCTTCTGCTAAATTACATAAATGTAATGTAAAATGTACTGTCCAGAAGACTTTGTACTACTGAAGCATTGTGCTACTAGTGTAGAGGATTGGCCAGTTGATCTAGAACAGTAAAGCGAGTTCCAATCGAGACGTATTTAGGATATCTCTATCCCAACCTTGTTTGTGGGCAAACAGTGGGCAGGATGTGTTGTGAGTCTGACTAACAGTCCGAAGTTGTACTTGAGGGGGGGCACCTCATGTGTCATTGGCCTAAGAAAATGAAAAAAAAAGATTTGAAAGACATTCCTAGGCTTATTTTTAAATGCATGCTAATCACTGATTGTTCACCTAGTGGCAATCCCCCCTGGGTATTTAGTGTCATAAAGTAATCATTCATAATGTGTATAAGTGCACTATAAATTGGGACTGTCAAGCCCAGGCAGATGTTTAAATTCATCCTAGCCTAATCACAGAAAATAATGTTATTGACTGCACAGAACCTTGGCTGACAAGTATAACATAGGTCTAATGAAGGGAGCCCCTGAACTTAAGAAACTTCAAAAGGCAAATATCAACCATGCATGCATGAATACCCCTTGAATAAGGAGGCTATCGATGGAATAACTCCTGCTTTTAACAGTTTTTTTGGAGGGGAATCATTGTTTATTGTCCCGACACACCATGCCGTATCACAATCTGGCAAGTACGCAAAAAAACTAAACCTGGGCATCCTCCCAAATGGAGATTTGTTCAGGACCTGCAGGACATAATACATGCAATAAATGCTTGTGCACCAGAAGTTCTGAACCATACACTATTTTAGGCCATATTCCAGAAGGCGCGAAATGGTTTTCCTTGATTTATCTAGCAAACGCCTTCTTTAGTCTCAAAGTAGACAAAGCTTCACAGTGCTGGGTCGCTTTTTCATTTGAAGGAAAATCATACACCTTTACTTGTGTACCACAAGGTTATACTGAGTCACCATCATTTTTCAAAGCAGTCCTGAAGGGAACCCTTTTTTTAGGATTTTATCTTCCGTGGCAGTAGTACTTTGTTGCAATAAGTTGATGGCTTACTTGTATGTTCATGTACTGCTGAAGAATGCTCTTCTGATACTGTTGCTTTACTCCATTTCATAGCACAAAATGGTCACAAGGTGAGCAAAGACAAGATGCCGTTTGTACAGCAAACAGTTACCTATTTGGGTCACAACTTATCCGGAAGTCCTGTCATAACAGAATTTCTGCGATAGCCTCAGTTCCAAAACCACTGACAAAAAACAACTATTGTTCTTTCTGGGCACGACAGCCTACTGTCGAATGTGGATTTCCAACTATGCCTCACTGGTGGTGCCCCTACGTGGTATGGCCCACAAAAAGGCCTCACTGCAGCCTCTAAGGTGCACTGATCCCCAGAGGCAGAAGTCTCTTTTAGGAATAGCCTATTTCGGTGGTAACCTAGATGCAGTAGCTCAAGGCTAAAAAAAAGTTGCAGCCACAGAAAAGGCCATAGTAGCATCAAAAGAAGTAGTGAGTTATGCACCAGTCACACTGCACATACCTCATGTTACTTTCAGTGATGTTGTTAGTATAACAAACCTCCACTCTCAGTACAGCGAGGTGGTTAAAATACCACACTGTGCTCATTGAAATGCCTAATTATACAAATAAGTGGGTGAAGGTCTACACCACCACCCACCAAGACACTCTGGTGGCTTAATGCTTCCTAAAGGAGGTCATTCCTAGATTTGGCCTTTCAAGGAAAGCATTGCCTGTCAGTGGCAGAGATATTCATAAGTCTTTAGGCTAGAGCAGGGGTACTCAACTACAAATTGAAAAGGTCCACTCACCAAGTTTCCAAAGTTTCCAGGGTCCGAAGCCGTCGCA